>RJWT010006283.1:0-22231 GCA_004365215.1 Cuniculus paca
GGTCAATGCACACGTTTAGACATACAGGCATCCAACTGCCCCAGCACCACTTGGTGAGATCATCTTTTCCCATGTTGAATTTCTTTGCCATCTTATATTCTATTGAAAAGTGTGTGTGTGTATGTGTGTGTGTGTGTGTACAAACCAGTACATGTGCTCTACTTTTGTCCTTTAGTCCTTTCATTTCATTGATATGACATTAAGCTTCATTATCAACTTAATTGATTTGGGAGCTGCCTAGGGGATGAGCAAAGCAGGTTTCCAGATGTATTTGAGTTGATCAGGGAGGTGTGACTTGCCCCTTCCTTTCTGGTACTTTCCCCAGCTTTGTTTCTTAGCTTCTCCTACTCCCTTCTGCCTACCCTAGAGTCAGCCAATCATTAATTGAACCCCCTGGAATCATGAGTCAAATTACACCTCTCCTCCATTAACTTGTACGTGCTGGGTATTATGTCCCAGTGACAGGAAATCTGACTAATACAAATGGTAACTTAACTTGTATAACACTACACTGTGTTGATGGCTGTTGCTTTATATCTGTGCAAATCAGATGGTATGAGTCTACTATCTCTTCATCAACTAATCTTTTTTTCTGAATTGTTTTTGATATTCGTGGTCTTTTACAGTACTGTGGTGGATTGAAAACTGATGGTCAACTTAAACACCAGCCACACTGAATCAGCGTGGTGCTGAGTGTGGATGGCCCACCTGAGGACTTTTGCCAGCATAAAAAGGAGACCTGGAGAAGAAGAATAGCACTGTGGGTTCTCCTAGGTGTTGTTGTTTGGTGCTGTTGGTTCTCCTGTTGCCCTGCGTTCTCCTGGAGGAGCTTGTCGACCTTCTTTCTGGATATGAATTTGGCTGTTCTCATCATCAGAAGAGCTTGGGACCTCGTTGTTGCTGAGAATGACCGTGGTTCATTTTGGTGAGCTCTGGTCCTTACTTTGAGCATTACTTCCTGGCTCTGGAGGGGAATATGTGTTCTATGTAATCTCCAGGAGAAATTTGTCACACTGGCTTCCTGATATGAACTCGGCTGTTATCATCAGAGGAGCTTGGGACCTCTTGGTCGCTGAGAATCACTATGGTACTTTTCTGGGAAGCCCTAGGTCTTATTCTGAGCATCGCTTCTTGGCAATAGTGTGTAACCTTCAACCTACTGGCCCAGATCCTTCACCGTGCTGGCACAGACTTTCTAGCTACCACCACTGACCTTTGGGCCTTTCCAGTGCAGATCTGTGAAACAGACTTGCGTGAGTCATTGTCGTGGGCACTAGGTCTCCAGTTGGACTTGTGAGGGTCATTGTCATGAACTCTAGGTCTTCAGCTAAACTCATGCAGGATATTGCCATGGGATCCTCTAGTTTTTACTGTGTGGATAGATTTCTTGTACTTTCCTTGTATTTGACTCCTTGGGTGACCATTATAAATAATACTGACTACAGCAATTATCATATGAATTTTATAATCTTATTAATTTCTGTCAAGAATTATACATTTAATTGGAATTGCAGTAAATCTGTAGATCACTTTAAAGGGCAATAATATGTTAACAGAAATAAATCTTTAAATTCATGGGTATCTTACAATTTTCCATTCACATAGATGCCATTTAAATTTACTTGTTTTTCAAATTACAGTGTACAGAATGAGCACATACTTTGGGAAATTTATCCTTAATTATTTTATATTTTTATATCATTGCAAGTGTTATTTTAAATTTTAATTTGGGTTCTTGGATGTTAGAATATAGAAATACAATTGATTTTCTGTGTACTGACCTATATCCTGAAACCTTACTAAACTCTCAAATAATCTCTTTTGAAAAAATGTAAACTCTTAGGTAATTTTTGACAATCCCTTAGAATTTTCTATATTGATAATGCTGTGTATAGTCAATTTTCTTTTTCAATCTATGCCTTTTATTTCTTTTTCCTGCATGATCACACCAATCAGTCCTTCAAGAATAATTCTGAACGTAAATGGTGATAGATCCCTTACCTTTCACCGAATTTAGGATTTCACTAGGTTCTTATTAGGATTAATATATGTTGCTAGCACATGGTATTTTGTAAATCTCCTTCATTGGATTAAGTAGGATCTCTCTTACTCAAAATGATTAATATTTTTTATTATTATATGAACTTTTGCCATTATTTATAAAACTATAAAGATGATTGTAGGATATTTTTTCTTGTTTAGTTTTTAATATTTGAGAAATATGTAAGTACTTAAATATTAAACCAATGTTACATCCTAGGACAAAACTATTAAATAATAATTTCAAAAATGTTTATTGTATCTGTACATTATTATGCAAAGTTGCAATTATTATATGTTATTAGAAACTACAATATACTACTACAGTAAGTAATAAATACTTGTCTAGATTTATGAATCTATTTTACTGAAGGTTGTTAGTTTATAATTTTATTTTCTTTTAGTATCTTAGCCTAGTTTTGGTTTCAGGGGATGAGATAAAAGTGTTCTCCCTAGCCTAAGTGATTTACTTTACTCTTGACCAACTTCATCCCATGAGTGTGAGTATAAATTGTTCATATTCTTCCTCCAATGAATTCACACCTATGCAGTATGGAATAGTTTACTTTTAAGTATCAAATATATTAACTAAACATATAAGCAGAAAATATATTTAAAACAAGTAATACTGGCAGTAGTACAAGCAGTTATCAGCAGGCACTATATTTAACACATTATAACAATTGTCTTGTATAAGCCTCATAATACAAACAAACTAATATTTATTATGATTGCATAGATAATAAATTATGCTTAGAAAGGCTAGGTGCTTGGCAAAATATGTAAGGAGCAGAGCAAGGGTTTCTTTAGGGTATAAATTGAAAATGCTTTCCATCTTTGATGCATCTATAACATTGTAAAATCACATGCTCATTTTTAGTTTACCAAATAAAAAGAAACTTCTAGAATAAGTAATTTATTTATATAAATAGATATTTATATCTATTTATATAAATTTATATATAAATATATAAATATTTATATAAATTTATTTATATATATAGAATAAATTACTATATATATCTATATATATCTATATATATTTTATTTATTTATATATATAGAAATATAAATTTATTTATATATATAGAATAAATTACTATATATATCTATATATATCTATATATATACTGTTCACTCTATATATACATACATGTAAATCTATACTATATGTATATACAAACATGCATATACATATGTACATCTTATACATGTACATACACACACATGCATACATAATGGGGATCAAACACAGAGCCTCTCATATGCAAGACAAGTAAACAAGTAGTCTACCACAGAGTTACTCCTCTAAGCCCTAGAACAGTCTATTCTTCATCCATGATTTTATCAATTTATCATATTCTAATTTGCAATGACCTTGAGTTTTCTTATTTAGGGGAATATTTAAAAAATGTGAAATATCAAGAAAAATTTTAAATTTTGGCCTGAGGAACAAACTCTTTAAACTGCCTGTGTATTCCTAGAGTAAACAAAGAGAAAACGGAAATGCAGAAGCTAAACAGCTAGAAGCAGGAAGAGAGTCAAGCAAAGCAGAAGAGAAAAAGGCAGCAAAGAGCAGTCTCAATCAAATTTTTATGCTTTCCTTTCCGTACTCTTTATTCTTTCAGCTGTGAACCTTTAGTAACTCTAACATATAATACCATCTTCATTCTAATCTTTGTGTAAATTAAATCCCTCCCTCCCACCTCATACTAGAGACACTTTAGGATTAACATATAATGTGGGAGCATTGCCCATTGTCAGAGAAAATGGGAAAGGAACAAAAGAAAACAAAACAAAAATAGCCTTCACAACTCTAAGACAGGTCTCCAGCTTTAGCTAACATTTGCGTTTTTCTTATGATTGGACAGGCACAGAATATTTCTAGCCAGCACCTACCTCACGGCCTGTCAACCCTCTAATACTTCATAATTTATAAAACAGCCTTCTTCACTCTCAGAACTCAATATGCTTTACAGATACATCACTGATGCTCACAATGTTCCTTCAGGGAACTTAGGTGGCAAGAATTATTATGTGTTTTACTAGGGAGAGAAAAGACTGAAAAAACAAGAATCCATTATCACCAGTGCACTGCAGGGAGCCAGGGACTTCAAATCTCATGCTTTTACCTCCATGATTGGCCAGGCTGCAGAGGGAGAAGGGAATGACTGGGCCCCGTTACTCAAGATACCAGAATCATGGGGAACAAAGGTGCGCAAGAGGAGGGCACAGAGATGGTGTGGGTGTGACACCCAGCTGAGGGGAGTAGCCTGCTTACAATATAAAGGAGGAAAAAGAGGCTTGTTCTCCCTCCTTTCTGCTCTACCTGCTTTGCTGTCTGCTGCCACCTTCAAGCGCTGCCCCTGGGCAACATCCCCCTGCCTTGGAGCCAGCTGATTCTAGACTGAAACCTCCACAAACTGCAAGTTAAATAAACCTTTCCTTCTTTAAGTTTTTTTATTTTGAAGAGAAAAAAAACACAGAAAAATCAAAAACCAAACAGTAACCAAAACAAAACAAAACATAAAACAATAGTGATATAGAATTTCAAAATAAGATGATAGGAATTTAATAATGGTTGTATATTGCATATTGTTGTCTTCAAAATAGTTGCCCAGATTACCAAGTACAGGCATGTAAAATTGATCAAACAATATGAGCACTACTGTTCTTTTTCATGAATTAATAGAATTAGTGGTACAATTATCTTTGCTATCTTGTATACATATATTTTTTTCTTTTCCCTTACTTCTTTTCTTCTTTCTCCCATCCCAGTTGTTCTTTTCCTTTGAGCAATTTCTTTCTCTTTCACTCTATCTATTGTAACTTTTGGGTCTTATTTACTCCTCCAGTTTCTTACACTAGGAAGATAATACGATGTTTATATATGAGAGTCTGATTTATTTCACTTATGAGTATGGTCTCTAGTTGCATCCATTCCCAGCAATGAAAGAAAAGTAAACAAGACATTATACAAATCACTACTAAATACCCACTGACTCTCTCCACTTGGAAGCTGATCCACTAGTTGACTCCAACTGAACATTATATCCAAAACAAAATCCTTAATTTTCTCCTACAACCATTTCTTTTTCCAGTATTCTCATCTCAGTAATAGAGCTATAATCTACCTAGCTGGTCAAACACCCAAACTGGTAACTGTTCATTGCTTTCTTTGTTTCATTTCCCTCATCTGCAAGTTCTATTGTATTAAAGCCCTTCCTGGACATCATCATAGTTTGGTGAAGTTTATCTTTGTAATCCCAAGGGAAAGTTATTGGAATTCTAGCAAGTTAATTCCAATCTACCACTTCCAGTGCAACCCATGGTGCAAATAAAGACACAAATAGGTATCTAAAATGGTGAGGAGCCATGGGGGTCCTAAGTCCAGCCAGGATAATGGCTAACTGGAACAAGCCCTCAACCCAGGCTTTATTAATTCTTGACCAGCGAAGTGGCTCTGGGATGAGTGACTGTGAGAGTGGTGGAAAGTACGTGAGTGCTGTGAGCTGGGCTAGGTAGGAGGCCTGAAATCACCTCTACAGTATGCAGAGAGAAAGAGAGATGTGCAGAAAAAGTAATCTGCATATCAGAGATTGGGGTAGCATCTATTGTTTTGAGTTGGTGCTTCAGTTTTGATGTGCAATTTTCATGACCCGAAAAGTCATTGCCTCTTTTCTTGAAGCTCAGTCTGAGCTGGCAGTATGGTGTCTCTCGGCCTAGCTCACATATATTACTTGGGAGCGATAGGCTTCCAAGAGGATGAGGGAACCACTAACCTGTCGCATTGCTTTAAAGACTACAAATCGGCACCTCGGCTAGACCCAACTGTGTTGCTTAAAGCTAGTTGAGGAATAAAGACAAGCTTTCCCAGCTCTGCACATACCAATACATGGAAATAAGGGCAGGATTAGCCAAAATGGAGACAACTACTCTCTTTCAAGGAGAGTCATCCAGGTGATCCTCCATGATTCTACTTCCAAGACTGATTCCAAATATGTACACTTCTGTCCCTCTCCCAGATACCACTCAAGCCCAGATTGACATCAACCATCCCACATTCTGCTCATCAAATAAAATGAAGAAATCTCCAATGTCTAGTACCCTGATGCTCTGATGTTATTAGGATCAATGGCATCGGCATCACTCTGGCCACTGCCAAACCTTCTATTTTTCTAATCACATTCTTTTTTGCCTTAAAACCCACAATTAACAAAACAGGAAGAGTAACTGATGGACAAAATTGGTTGTAATTTGCATCAATTAAATTTTTACTGGTTCTATATCTCTCTCTATAAATGGTTTAAAAATAAAACAACTACTTAGAAACAAAAAGTTCCCTTGCTCATAGTCATATCATGTCATATAGGGGAAAATCATACTCATTCAATTCATTGATATTTACATTGATGTATGGAAACATGTTTATAAAATATGCTATATTTCTGTAACATATGCTTCTTAATTTTCATTTTAAAGCATTACTTATTAACTTCCTCTTGTGGAAGATGAAGCCTTGGGTGTTTTGTTATTCCCAAAACCATATACTTATACCTTATATCTTCATCCTTCTGACACTTGTTGCAATATCTATGAAAGTCTATAATGTTCACATTACTATTATAGCACACATGTTTATAGATGAACCATACTCGCCCTTAAATATATCCAAATACATTGCACAGTTTCTCCGTTCCATCTTCTTGAAAAAATTTCTACTGAAGTCTTCTCAACTATGCTGTGTGTAATAGTGTAAACCTGACACACAGCTATCATTCTGGCATCTCCCCTCACTTCATCATGAAGATTATTTTGACTTCTCTTTAACTTCTTTTGACTTCTCTTGATTAATTTCTCACTTTTGTGAAGTAAACCCTCGAATAGTCATAACTTTTTACAATAATATAACCTGACATGAAATAGTTTAACTTACTGTGTGGGCTTCTGGTTAATGGCAATTAATGACATTTACTTCTGAGACAGCAGAGAAATTGGGATGGAACCTAGAATAGCAAGTGAACTTCAGAGACAAATAGATCTGAGGATGAGCTTTGGTTTAGTGGCAGGTAGGAAGAATCAGGAAAAAAAAGACTGGACACAAGATGCTATCTACCTATCATCATCTCACCCAGGTAGCTCGTGGAGCCATCAAGGATACTTTCATTGCCCAGGGTCACCATCCTCAGTCAGGGCATCATTCCTCTTTTGGGGCACTGAAATAGCTTCCTATTTGATCTTTACATATCCAATCTTGTCTAGCTCAAATCCATCCTTTACATAGTACTCAGAATGGTCTTAAAACTCAAACCTGATCACTTCATTCCTCTGCTTTAATCCCTTAAAAAATCTCCCAGGTGTTCCTTGCATGCAGTCAAAAACATTAACTTTGGCTTGGTGGTGTTGGATCTTTCAGCCCTGAACTAAGTCTACCATATTTTTATATATTACCTTTTACCCTTATGCTCCTCCATCTCCTAAGTCCTGTTCACTTTTCAGAAAACAGATTATCACTTCCTAAAGGAAATTTTCCCTGAGCTAAAAATTATTCTAAGCTCTCATGGTATTTTCCCAAGGTACCTTATACTTCTTGTAGTACACATCACTGCTTTATCTTTTAGTGTACTATTTTCCACTTTCTCCATTAAAATAAGACATTTGGGACCACAACTGGCATATAATATATACTTAATCGCTATTATTACAATAATAACAGTAATCATGTTTTGAATGCTTAATAAGTACTAGATGCCAAGTGCTTTATTAATTTTAATTTATCTGTTCTTATTTTAGAGTCGAGGAAACTGAGGAACAGAGTGATTACAGAAGAGCTATCAAAACTCATGATGCAGTAAGGAAGTTATTCTTAAATGAGATTGCTGGGTTTGCATCTCACATCTACCACCTACTGAATACTCTTAGGCAAGAGATAGCTAATACGAATACTAACCTCACAGGCTTTCTCAGAGGATTAAATGAGTAAAGAATTTAGGAAAACAGATGGCATACAAGTGCAATGTAAGTTAGCTATTATTATTACCATAGTATAAAAAATCCTATGCCAAGGATACCCCAACAAATATTTTCGACTTTTATAGAAATAAGAAGAAATGAAAATCTTATTCACCAAAAATATATTTTTCTGTGAGTGTTGTTAAAGTACTTTCGTGTACTGCTCCTAGTTTCCAATCTTTGAGATTTTATAGATATATAGTATCCAGTAGCTTGTGTGGTATCTACTTAATAAAATTGATATAGTGCTTCAGATATACATGTTGTAGCCATTAGTGTTCAGGCATATGTGTTCTATAAGCAGTGGAACTATGTACCATTTTGCAGAAAATCTGAGCTTTCCTTATTAAATGAGCCTTTCACAGCACCTGGAATCAATACTCTAAGCAAAGTAGCATTCACTATTGCTAAAGTGAGAGGTAATATAATTTAGTGTTTTAGCATTTCAAGTGTGGGAGGTATTTCCTTGCCTACATGTTCCCCATTTTTCAGATAATGCACATTTTAAAAGAATTTTTAGAAGGATTCCACCAATTCAAAATACTCATTTGGTTTATTTGAAAACAAATCATTTATCTTAGAGAAAACCTTCATACGTAACTTTATCACTTGTTCTAATAAACTTAAAAATGAAAAATAGTTGATAGCACGGTTATTTTTCAGTGCAAACTAAACACACACAACTATGTGAGCAGTCCCATCCTGCTTCTAGCTGTGAAAATTTAGCAGCAGAGTTTGTTGAGCCCTTCAGTGTGCCCAGAGGAGATTATCCAGGTTCTGAGATGTGAATAAGTGAACTACGGTCCCTCTCTGGCACCTATGAGAACGTATTATCTGCTCTATTAGTGTCATGCCTACTCCATAAGTGAAACTACTTCTCAGGGCCTTTTAGAGAAGCCCTTCAATTTCTTTTTACCTTTGGTGAATTATTATTTTCCTTGTTTGAGAAGCATGGACTTGACACTGACAAACTGCTTAGGTGAAAATAGGTGCACACCCATAGTCAGTCAGAATTAGTAAATTCCACTGGAATAGTACAGATATAAATTGGATTCTGCTTATGAATTGATAGAACATGGGAGTAACTAAATCAAAGATATTAAGCCTATGAATTTTCAGAGGCAACCTATATATAAAGCAGTGTGTGTTCTTTATAATTATAAGACAGAACTTGTAAAGATAAAGATAGACTAGGAAGTTCTGGGGAAAATGACAATAACATATGGTTTCATTTCTCTCCACTAATAATTTCATCTCTTCTCTTCGCCTGAGTCTGATAACTCCTGCAACATAAGACATGCATTGCTCCTCTGTCTACCTGAGAGTCACTCTGGATACCTCAGCATAAAATGTGAAAATCTTGATCACGGGAAGAATCAGACATTGTGAAATCTGTGCATGCCCAGGGCATAGTTAAGATTATCCCTCCATGGATACACTTTACAATGTCCATAACCTTGGCTTCCAGAATACAAAATTAATGTTCAAAGACCTGTTTTGATTTGCTTTGTTGAACGTTTGGTATTAAACTGTTCTTGGTACCCAGGGAAGCTTAGAGAAAATGTAAATGCATCTAAAGATCATTTTAAAACTGCAAGTTATGAATACCATATTCAACCAATGTATCCTTAACTTACCTAGAAAAAATTGCAAATTCTCAAGAATCTAAGGAAAACAATCAAGAAAGTATTTTAAGCAAATAAATCAAAAACATTTACCACCTATAATGTTATTGTTTTGGGCTCTTTGTTATTGTTATTTATTTGTCTCTTTTCTTTCCTGTTTTTCTTGTGTTTTGTTTTGTTATTCCCTCAAACACAGAAGGGATAGATGTACATGTATAGGCTTATACACGCCTAGAACTACTCCTAAAGAGTTGACAAGAACTGATTTTATCAAGTGTGATGGTATGAACAGCTACTTTGAAGAAAATGAGACATTATGGTAGCCATTGCTGATTTCTTATCTTCATGTTCTGAAGTCCAATAATGCTTTTATTCTTTGATTTGATAGGCTTAAGTCTGTTTTCTATTATTCGATTGCAATATGTGAGAAGGTATGAACAGCTATTTGGAAGAAAACAAGGGACATTATAATAGTCATTGGTGATTTCTTATTGTCTGGTTTGAAGGCCTATAATGCTTTCATTCTTTTATTTTGATTGGTTTTATATTATTTTGTTTTGTTTGAATTTATTGTGTGTGAAGGTATGAACAACTATTTTGAAGAAAATGAGACATTGTGGTAGTCACTGTTGATTTCCTGTTGTCTTGTTTTGAAGTCCTGTATTGCTTGCATTGTTCTGTTTTGATCTGCGTTGTTCTGTTTTACTCTGTTTTGTTTTGTTTTATTCCCTTTAAAATAAAAATTAAAAAAAAAAAACATATCTACCATAGATGAAAATAGCTAAGTGCTGTAGTCAGAGTTTATAAGAGAAACAATTTAATACAAGACAGATAATTTAAAGGATTCTTTTATAATATTCACCCAAAGAGTCAAATGCAGATCTGTCCATGCACTAGAGACCCAAAGAATCTATCCAAGGGCCTGGATCCCACAACAATGTCCTGCACAAGTCCAATTGAAGACCTAGAGTCCATGGCAGTGTCCTCCACATGTCCACTTAAAGACCTAAAGCTTAGGGCTGGGGATCTAGCTCAGTGGTCTAAGCACCTGCCTGGCAAGTGCAAGGTCGTGAGTTCAATCCCCGGTGCCGCAAAAAAAAAAAAAAAAAGAGACCTAAAGCTCACGACAATGTCTCATGCGAGTCTGCATCAAGGATCTGCACTGGGCTAAAGGTCAGGGATGAAAGCTGGAAAGTCTGCACCAGTGGTGTGAAGGATCTGTTCCAGCAGGCTGAGGGCTCTGCACTGGAGCCAGGAAGGGACACAAGGTAAGGACCAGAGTTCCCCCAAAGAGAACCACAGCAGCCATCCTCAGCACCCAAGCTCCTCCAATGATGGGAACAACAGAGTTCATATCAGGAAAGCCCGCATGACCAGCTTCTCCAGGAGAATCAACAGCACCATCTTCCCCTACAGTTCTCTTTTTATGCTGTTGGCAACAATCCTCAGGTGGGCCTCCCACACCCAGCACCACGCTGATTTAGTTCAGCTGGGTGTTACAAGTTGACCATCAGTTAATCCACCATACCAAGTTAGAGAATAACAGTAAACAATGATCCTTGATATATATACACAAATATGTAGTATGCATATATTTATGTGTGGTGTATACATGTTATACATACTATAGTGTGTATAAGGTATATATAGTATATATTTTTCATATAATGTATCTCGTATACACATATACATGTTTATATTAACATATAGTGATATATTATCTCTATATATAATTTAAATATTAAATAAGAATGTAAACTTTTTTAAAGTTACACTAAAAGGGGTACTCTCATCCATTTTCATATTACCAATGTCTTTTCATTTGGACATTAATCTGTTAACTTCACCCATGGTTCAGTTAATTGAACAGTGATGTCTTTCATTTTTGTGTATCACAACAATTATATCACTCACTGCAAACTGTATAACAATCTGAAGAACCCCATATTAAAATGCAAGCACTCAAGGGATTTCTCCTAGAATGCAATTGTTCACTATTTATCCTGTAACAAGAAATGACTTGCTAAAGATTTGAAGTGTGTAAAACAGGTTACAAGTCATGTGTTCAATATGAAAATTAAGTATGAAATATTTTCTACAAATTGCATGCCATATGCTCCTTACAAATTTTGATATATCTACCCTTGAACCTAGATTAAGAATCAGCCTAGTGAGCTATTAATACAAATAAAATTATATTATACCTCACGTATGTCAAAGTTGAAAATCAAACATTGAATTGAATGTGAATGGTTAATGAGATATTCTCATAGTGCCCTAAGGAATTCAAACATGATAAAGGTAATCAAATTTTGCTTAACAAGAAAGAAAAGTCTATAGAAGGAGACACTCTACAAATGGTACAGACACTGTGCAAAGTGCAATGGCCAGGGTACAAGCAGTACCCTCAGTCAAGGTGAGAGCTAAAGGAGCCAGAATAAAGGGGGAAGGGCCCCAAGTAAGGTGCTATTCAAATAAAGGGCCAGAACATGTTGAAGACAACCTTGCAATTTGTCTTTAAATTGACTGTGACTGGAAATCCTCATCATGAATGAAATCCAATAAAGGACGCAAAAGAATTAACTTTATATGTTTTTTAAAAGCTGAAATTACTTTCTAGTTGGAAGTTTGTTTCATCTAAAAGTATAAACTATTTTCTTTCTAATGAAGGCTTAATCAACTTAGTGTGAAATAAACTCAGCGTGTCTGGGCTTCCTGTCCCCTGCTTCCTCCCCACAGTGCAGCATCTCCCCTTGGGAGTTTGAAGTCTGATGAGGAACCCGCCTTGGCATGTGGGAGAACTTCTCAGTCTTTCTGGCATCTCCTATCCAGGGACTTTGCTCCTTATCTTTCTTTTCTGTTCCTTTGCAACTATTCTTACCCTCCTAAAATCACCTTCATCTCTTCTGAGGGGAAAAGTATTTCTTCTTGATTACACACTGTTTTTGTCTACACACCTGGACCATAATCTTAGAACATAAAAGCCAGAAAGTTGGTATCTTTGGTCTCTAGATATACACAGCGAACAGCTTCTCCAAAAGGTTGCTGGTGTGTGACATCTGAAATGAAGAAAGGTCAAGGGAAAAAAATGCAACATGAAAGAAGACACACCCCAACTCATCCACAAAAAAACTGACATTATTATCTAGCCACAGTCTACCTCCTACCATAAATCTTTTCATCTTCATAAAGAAATTGTATTTTTCACATGGATGTCCCCTCCTCCACTGCAGATTTTGTCTCCGAAATAACTGTTTCAGAAAAGCAATTTTCGGGCACAGACTATTGTACAGCCGTATGAAAATATTCACATTTCTTCTTGTAGACATGAAACTCCAGAAGCATACTCAAAACAGGTCTGCTGCACTGCAGAGGGGAAGAGAAAAGGAAACGGAATCTAAATGCATGCATCTTACTCTGAATGGTTCCCCTTGGCCTTAATTACAAAGACAATATTTTATACTTTTAGAAAACATAGGGCTCCCAGCTAGAAATTAAGTTTGGTTTTTAGAAAGCAAAGAAATTTAAATTTCTTTCATCCTTTACTGACCCTCATTTGTTATTAAGATTCAACTTTAGGTTTAAGATCTGGTTACAAGGTTAGGCCTCAAGGTTTTCTGGTCTTTGCCTTGAGTACCTTGCTTCTGACCCCAAAGTGTGTGAACAGGTCTGGATGCTGGGTAAAGTACGAAATTCCCTCCAAGTATGTCATTCCAAGGATGGTACACATTTGCCTTTGAAATGAACACGCGTACATATCCTGTCATATGCTGCGTTGTCATTACATAAATGCAGTGTCCTATTTACGATATAGCTAATGCTTTTCATTTTAAGATTCGAATATATTTTGAATAAAATCTGAAGAACTTATACTTGCCCTCATAAAATTGTCGTAATGATAGTTTTTTAAGTGTGGAAAAGCAGAGAAAATAAACGACTCTTTTAGAAAACAGTGTTGAAAGCAAAATTTCAAAAACCAGTGGCTGTCAATACTTCCAAAAATATTGATATTAATCATTTGGCTATTCTTGCAGCATGGATGATAACAGCTTCAAAATAGGTCTGCCTAATACTTATATCTACCATAAAGTAAAAAAAAAAAGTTTTAATGATTACTATCTTTTTCTTCCTTTCTTCAATTTTTGAAATACCTATAGTATAGAAATGTGGATATTTTGATATGAAGACATACAAAGAATAGATTTTGACACAAATATTGTAAATTTCCACAATGTTGTTGTTTCTTATGTTGTCATTTTACTTATTTAACTAGCATTATCCTTATATGACTGGTCCAAATACTTAGTCCAAAATTACCATGCTGATTTGTTTAAAAAATCCTCTTAAGTTTTGTAGAATTAGTATCTTTATACAACAATATGGTTCCATTTAAATGGAGTTACTTTTTGAATAGAAATAACATAATGAAGTCATAATTGCAAACATTTACTGAATGGGACTCAATTACCATTTACAGAGTCGATTTTACTTATTTCCGTGCAAGTCTGTGGGCCTGAAACATCTTGCTCAGAATTACAGATATCTAAAACTTGAAATAACTTGACAAAGGAAATTTCACAATGTTTTGACGTGTACTGTAGCAAAGCTTAATTGGTCAACCCAATGGACAGCACAAGGTCCCCTGAAAGTAGGTAGTCACATTGCTCACAGAAACTATGCCATCTCATAGCAAGCATTCTGCCTGTCGATCCAAATGAACAAGTTTCTGGCCTATCTGACTCAGCTCCACTTACAGAGATACATGCAGGACACTCTTTTATTCTCACATATTCGGCAACGTACAAGATTCTCCTTGAATCTTTAACATACGAGATTCAAGATGGTGGCTCTAGGCGTTCATTCAAGATGTTAAATCTCCCCAGCACTCAAGATTGCCCTCAACACAAAACACTCAAGATATCCTTCCTGCCTTAAGAAAGTAAAGGAGAAAGGTACAAATTCAGATAACCACACGGCACATCAAAACATGATTTTCATGCAACAGCAGCAGTAGTAAGGGACTATGGGAGAAACAGAGAACATGAAACTAATGCTACAGAGTAAGTAAAATTGGAATGGACTCTCAAAGGCCAGGTAAGAGATCAATAAACAAAAATAAGGGTGGCTAATGCATCTCTGGCCCAAGGAAAACAGTCTGAGCACATGCTGAAAGAATGCAACACCACTAAGCAAGCAGGTTGATAGTGTTCATCCTACCAGTCACTGCTCAAAGACTGCCAACATCTGGAGACTCGTAACTTGTGCTTTCCTCCTAAGCCTTGGATTGTCACAGAAGTTTAAGTTGTGAAGTTCTGACATTCTATCACCCTCCATTTCCCACCTCCAGGAGCCCTGGTGAGAGAGCATAGTGCGTACATGGAAAAGCCCAAAGTCTGTGTTTTCAAAACCTCTATCTATATACATAATGCTAACCTTATAAACCATATAAAAATCCCGCACTTATTCACAAATTATAAAGTTAAGAGAGTAATAATATCATGATAACTTTTAAATGTACAGTAACAGGATGTTAAAAAATGGGCTTTGACTGTCTCTATTTTGAGGCCCCAATAACCAAGAACAATGAAACAGATGCCAAGTGCACCACATTTTACAGCACAGACAAGCAAACAGTTTTTTAAAGTACCAGATAGTAAATATTTTAGGCTTTACAGTTCATAAGGTTTCAATCATTCAGCTCTGCCATAGTATGGGAAAAGCAGTCACAGACAGTGTGCAAATGATATGCCTCACTGTATCTTTATTTACAGACTTCATTTATAGACAACGAAATTTGGATTTAATATCATTTTCATATGCCACAAAATATGCTCCCTCTGATTTTTTTCAATCATTTAGAAGGGTAAAAATCATCACTAAACTATGAGTCATTAAAAAATTAGCAGCAGATAGAGTTAGCTGGCAGAGCAATCCCTAGCACAGTGAGGGGACAGGCTGCGAGATGACAAAATAAACCTTAACAACATTTGTGCTCTCCCACTTCCAGAATGTGTAAGTTAAAGTGGCTTAACAAGGTGAAAAAAGTACATGCTTATTGGTGAAAAAGCATTATTGACATGCTATGGCATTTCCTTTCTTTCCCTTCCGTTAAGGCCAAACAATGAAAATAAAGAGACTGACGAAAAACTTTGTCATTAAAAGGTTCTCAGGGTGCTGTAGAATTTCCCTGGCACTCTCCACATGGCTGGGCGGGATAGAGGCAGGGCGTCTCCCAGGCCCTGGAGACCATGTGTTTACCCTGAAGTTTTGACTAGAGATGAGGATAAACAAGGCTGCATCCGTAAACCCTTGGGCTTCTCCTGTGACAAAATATGAATTAATCAGATTGTCTAAGGCAAGAGAGGGGCCTGTCCTAAATTCTTTTTAAAGTGGATTGTACTCAGTAAGACTGTTCAAAGGGGTAAAGAAACCAACCCCCCTGCAAAAAAAAATCTATGTTGAAAATCAGTAAATTAGACTCAAAAGCTGTAGAAGGCTACACCAGTTGTATCATCTACCTAAGGAAGTGATAGTCAGACTTCTGAAACGAGAACGTTATGAAAAGAATAAATTTGTTTTTGCCCTACATCCTTCAATTCCATCTTGCTCAGTAAAATAGTTACAGTGGTAATGAGCAAATACCTGTGAATAAAACCATTCCTTTTATACTTTCCTAATGCCTCAGAATTGGTAATGACTGAGTTTCTTAAAAGCAAATCTTGTGGTTAATACATTGTGTCAACTTGAGCAGTTTAGAAGTTTAACTGAGAGACTCAGCAGGAAGCCAGGGTTCTTACTTTGTAAATAGCCTTATCCTGTGCAAAGGAGGGCAAGGACATTTTTGAGCATTACATCCACCCTAAAGAGGGGTGTGGCCAGTGTACAATTTGAGGGTAGAGAAGAGGCTTGCCTTTTCCCTCTTTTTTGCTCTGGCTGCTGCCTTGAAGTGTTGCCCCAGTGCCATGCCACTCTGCATGGAGCCAGCTGATTATGGACTGAAATCTCCAGAACTGTAAGCTAAATAAACCTTTCCTTGCTTCACTTTGGGTGTCAGGTGTTTTGTCCCAGCAATGAGAAAAGTAACCAAAACAGCAAATAAAAAATTATTAAATTAGGTATATACATTCCTACACTTTAATTACTTTAGTTTCATATCGATATAGCATGTTTCCCTTGTGTTTGGCAGTACACATGGATTATTTCAGAAGCAATTTCAATATTCGCTAAGTAAAAGTGATAGAAAAAATCTAATGAACTTCTAAAAGCAGACTATTTTTCAAAGATGACTGTAATATCAAATATTTATTTTTCTGAACTTTACAGGTAGAAATGAATCACTTTTCATCCTGCATTACTTATAGAAGGAAATATGAAGCATTTTCAAAGTCTGATTTTGATCTTTTCAAGCATCATTATTTAAGTTAAATATAAATTTGACAATGAGTTGCAAATGGCACAGTTGTAGTAGAATTTTTTTTATATTTCAAGAAATTACATAAATGCAAGCATTCTTACTAAACTGGATGGACTATTCAATTTCGCAAGTGGGATTTATTTTGTAACTGGCTAGCCTATATCAAATAAATTATTCATTTTCTAGGCCAGAGTATATATAAAATTCATATTCTAAGACAGGGGTAAAAGAGGACACTATTAATTATTGACCAGAGGTCATTTATGAACAGATCGTTTGTGAACTCAGACTACCCAGAATGAAATACTTATATGGTTGTTTATCTTTAATTGATAGGACTTAAGTTTCCAAAATGTCTTTTCAATAACTCACAATGTGTCAATCATACAGTCATAAATAGTCTTCAGAATTTAGCCCAAAAACAAAAAACTACATTAATTACAAATGCATTTCCAGATAATAAAATTGTGGATTTTGGAAGTGTTTTACTTAAACTACAACATACCCTAGTATATTTCATTTCTGCAACTTTATGTTTACATTGGTTCTCTTTCCCAAACTTTCAAATGTTGAGCTCCAGACAAATAAAGGACTTCACAAATGGGACACTGCTGCTTTTTAACTTCCATAATGGCTATCAGTAAATATAAAGGAGATGCAAAGGAAAATATGCACGATAAGCAGAGGTACGGGAGCTATGTTGCTTTTGCAGTCTTTTCATTTTACTAGATGGCTTGGGATTTGGGGAAATTAAACATTCCAAAGATTAAAAAGACTTTGAGAAAATGATTTAATAATCATTATAATAATTTCCTCAACCTACTTCCCAGTGAGATGTAGGTCTCATTAAATTCAGCCACAGATGAGTGCACTGCAAAGATGTGGTTGAGCACCCAGAACAAAGGTGACTTGCTGAAGTTATAAGCAAACAGAAGGAAAGCACTTTCCATTAGCTGCAAGTAAGCAAAGACACTGAGACAAATTTCTTGGACTGAAATTGTGTCTAATTAGTTAATGGATATGTGAGAGGGCAATGTTACCAATTTGTTGATATAAATGATTTTCCCATTTCCTCCCTTCTTTGTGAACTTTTCAAATTGCACCTAAGGCTCAAAGACGTTTGAACTCAACAGGAAATCACTATTCTAAACACACTCCTAGAATTGATCTGTATCTCACATGAGAAATTCAAGATCTTGTAAAATGGGTGTCTGTCTGGAAGCTGCAGAGTTTTGCAAGTCCGTGACCTGAACATAACTAATGAGCATTTCTTCCTGCAATGCTCCACACCAAAGAGTTTTTCCTTCTTTTATTTTTTGTTCCTTATCATGTTCCTAAATATACTACTAAATGAAAGAAGTTTTCAGTTCCTACCATCACTCACCATTTCTTTCATATAACCCCATTCAGCAGCTTTTCTCATTTTCACAGTGGCTATTCTACCTGTTTATTGATTTTCTCAAGCCCATGCAATCAGAGAGCATTACTTTTTAATTTATGAAAAAAGCAGAACAGAAATTGAGTCCTTGGCTGCCTCAAGTTCCTTCTCCTGCACTCCAATGAGTCATCATTTCTTTACTCCCTTAAACTTTCCAGTAGATTGGCTTCTAAGCTTCAGAATCCATTGCTTCTCTTCTGCACATGTGGCCTATCTGTGGCCTGTGATTCTGGTATGTCAACTTCATTGGATAAAGATATATCTAGCAGATTAGCAAAGCATGCTCCTGGATATGTCTGAGAGGGTCATGGAGGTACTGTCTTGGATTACATATGGTCCCTCACCTGTTGTTCTCTGACACTCTTCCCCTGCACTGCTTCCCAGCTGCCATGAACTAAGCAGATTTGCTACACCACACCACTCTGCGATGAGGTGTCTGCCTTGGAGCCTACTGACCATGTACTGAACCTCCTAAAACAGTGTGCTAAATTCAACCTTTTTTCCTTTAAGTTGTCAGTGTTGGGTATTGTGTCTTAAGGATGGGAATGTGCACTAATACACTCTCTAATGCTTGCTCTTGGTTATTTTTTCCATCCCTCATAACTTCATGCTTTCTCCCAGTTGCATCCCTTATCTTCCAACCCTACAACCTGTAAACATGGGCAAACTTCTCCCATCTGAAAAGATAATACAGAACAATGTAATTATCTAATAAAACTCTTCATATGCACTTTCTTTAAGTCCCTGTGATTTATACTTCCACCTTGATTTTTCATCTAAAATGTCTTTTATCCATGTTTCTATTACGTTCGTTAATTGATTCTTTAATTCATTCATTCTCAACTGATTGGATATTCTGTTCATCTTTTTTTACTTCATACTACCTGTCAATGTGAAACACTTTCCTGGGACTCTCAAATGGCATTCTGTTGTAATGATTTTAGTAATCTCTTGGCTATTGCTTAAATTCCAGAGATGTTCCATTCCTTTTTTCCCTCTTTGAAGTTTGATATTCTCTAAAATGCTACACTTTCACCACATTCACTGGGCATGGCTCAATTTTCTGCTGTCTTCCAGTAATTCTACATTATATGCCCAACTAGGCCACTTTTTAAAGATTTAAACCCAGGAACTATGCAGATAGCTTGATAAATCTACCTGAACAGAGTTTCATACAAATCTCAAGGTCGAATTATAACTAATTCATTATACTCCTCAAAAACCTATGCACACTCTTGCAGATTGTCATAACTAGCACCCACTCTGAAGTCAGAGACTTTGAAGACCTTCTATTTCATCTACTTTAATTCTATTTTTGTTTTTTTCTGTTTTGTTTTAATCTGTTTGTTTTTGAGACAGGGTGTTCCTATGCAGTTCAGCCTGGCCTTGAAGTCATTATGTAGCCCAGACTGGCTCACAGCACTCCTCCTGCCTCAGCCTCCAGAGCGCTGGGATTACAGACATGCACCACTATGCCTAGCTTCCAGTTTCACTCTTCACCCTCAAAACATTTAGGCCTAAATTTCCTCCTAAACACTTGTCTACTTTTTGCCATCAATCCAATCTCACTTATTGCTATTTTAGTTTAGGACATAATCATCTTTCACCTAGACCTGTGTTGGCAAACATTTTAGAGCTTTCAATGATCCAAACAGCCTGCTACTGCATACATGCCACAAGTTCATGACCACCGTCCTAAACTAATAAGCTAGATGTTGCCTGTAACTCCAATGTCACTCTTAACCCAGAATCTTTTCTGATAGAAGAGAACAAAACAGAGCATCAGGCATCTGGCCATTTAATAACAGTCACCCTGCCTACTAAGAAATACTGTTGAGTCAGAATTCTGAAATTATACCCATTTATACCTATCATTGCTCCTGTGGTTCAAGGGAATGAGAGAATCCTTAGTTCATCCCTTCACTGCCTTGATGATAGACATGAGCGCAGTATCACGGTTTTTCTGTGTGTTATATTAGAATTCAGGTCACCTACCCACCATTGACCTTTATGATTCATTTGATCTGATGCTAGCTTCACCTGTCACATCTAGGAAAGCCCTGGGCATGACAACATAACAGACATCTTCACAAGCGGAACTCTCTATAGGGAATTTCAGGGACCTCTAACATTGATTTAAATTGAAAACAAGTCTTTTTTCCCCCACTTTTTCATGAATTATTAAGATGATAAAAAAAAATCAGGAAATGACAAGAAACAAAGGAATAAAAATGATCAAAATCCTGAGATGAAGATTCAGGGGAAGGAAGAATATTTGTGGGTGTAATGAATATGAGAGTCATTTTAAGTGGAAGATGAAAATATTATCCTTCCTAGTAATTTTGGAAAGATATTTCTAAACATCTAAGAAAACTAAGAAGAGACTGCAGCAGTAGTATTAGCACTGACACCGACTAACTGAATTACTTCTTTATTGAAAATTATCTGCTTCTGCCTGAAATTCAGCTGTTCTCAACTGCCATGAACAACCAGGTGTTACTAACAGACAACTAAAAATACAAAAGAAACTGTCAAAAATATGAGAATGTGATGATGATGATCTCTATAAATGCTCATTAATTCATATTCCTGACATTTGTCAGTTCTTTAACTGGAAACCTAGTTAGCTGAAGTCCCTAGAAATCTTTCCAAGGGCCTAGAGGTCACAAAATGGTGTTGATCTTGCAGATGGATATAAAACAAAAAAGGCATGGTCTGCATATAGTATAACACAATGATAACCTGAGCCCAATTTGAGTTTGTATTGCTCAAGTCAGCACCTCTGAAAAAGATGGGTTATTGTCCTCAGTCTAACAGAAAAGATACTTATCTATAAATCAGGATTTAACTTGAGAACTTGTGCAAATGGAGGAAAGTCATTCATTCTTTAGTTTTATTTAAGGAATATAATGAAAACAAAAATTTTAAGAAGCATTTAAATGAAGGTTATTATGTGATGCCAATTGATATATTATCTGGTTATATCCTTATTCTCTGGTATACAAAGAAACTGAGAGCCAAAGAAATTGAAAGAAGTTGACTGACTCTATAGCTTGTAGGAATGCGGTCATAGACCTCTGTAAAAGATGGAGAATAGTCTTCTTCCTACATCTAAGATATACTCCCGTAGTCAGGGGGAAACAAAAGAAACCTTACAAAGAGAGGTGCCAACTTTTTATGTATTCTAAATCACAGGTTTGAGGTCTTCCCTGATGAACATTCACTGGTTTCCAGAGGAAAATTTTAAACATTCCAAGTCAAGTCTTGTGCACAGAACTTTTCCTGATTTTTTTAAATATTAAACTAAAATGTCAGTATTGGGAGATTTTACGTAAAACTCCAAAGCATGAACTTATATTAAAAAATAAAATAAAATGCCTAGCAACTCGTGACTGACATTCTTATGGTAAAACACTTCTTGAAGCTAAATAATGACTTCTCCTCTACTCCAACACACAGGCTGCGCCTTTATTTAATAGCTTACTGGCCCACTCTCTGTAGGACTGGAGTTGCTCGCTGTTATTTACCATCTTTGAATGTTTTCTTGGTGGAGTACTCCATGGATTCTACATTGTGTTGCACTTTTTTTGGCTAGATCTTAGGAGGCCAAGTTATGAAAAAGCAGTAAAAATAGAAATAAGCATCTGTTTCTAACTCCAGAGAATATTTACTTAGGCAAGAGATGGAGTGAGAATGCCACTA
>RJWT010006284.1:0-29403 GCA_004365215.1 Cuniculus paca
GTCTCGAACTCACAACAATCCTCCTGCCTCAGCCTCCTGAGTGCTGGGATTACAGGCATGCTCCACTATGCCCAGCTAAGACGGAAACATTCTTGAAATTCTCTCAATCTGTTCATTTATTTTAGAATCAGGTTTCTGTTGTTTACTTTCTCAACTAAGCCAATTTATATAATAACAGTATTCTTAAGGAATTTGAGTTGTGATGGGTCTGGAAGGGAAGAAGTCTAAATAAAACAAGGCAATGCTGACGCAGATAGCCATGAGTGACTCAACTCCGTCTCAGAAGTTGAAGTTTTCTTAATAGTAAACTTTTAAAGTTATGATTCTCTCGATCTCCTTTCTACCTATGTTTATTTCTTCTATCCTACCTCAAGATGTTCTGATTTATGTTTGTCACAGTTCATGTGTACTGCTACCTGGAAATTGCAGTGAAGGAGAAGGAGTAGAGGAAGGGAGTTCATGAAAGAGGAAGGTGCATCAGTGCAGGCGAGAGACAATACTGGCTCAGCACTGGCAATATTCACAGATGGACTGGCAAGGCTGGTGTGGAGGAATGAATAGTGACTTTCAGACTGCAGTTTAGAACTGAACGGGTAGTGGTGTCATTTACTGAGATATGGAACTGAGGGCATTTTGCGGTGTGGGAAAAGTGTGTTTTTTTAAAAAAAAAACAAAAAAACCCAAAACACATTTTATGCACATGAAGTTGACATGTCTCTGAGGCATCCAGATACACTGATTTAGAGCTCACTTTTGGAGAAGTGTACTGGGGAGACAGAAGTGAGTGCTGGGAACTCAAAGGCCCTGAGAGATGTTCCTGATCTCTTTGAAGAAAAATTGATTTCTCTGTCTTTTATATGCTTTATATTCTGTACAGATTTCTGTCATGGTACTGGTAAGTCTTTTTTGTTGTTGTTTTTTAAACAGATCTGTCTCAGTCCATTAGTCTGGGAGATCATGAAGGGCAAGGTATCTGATAAAGTGCCTGTACATTGCATGAGCCAATCATTCTTTATTAACCAGATGAGTAGACATCCCTTAAAAAATGTAGAATAAAAAGATTTTTAAAAATTAAAACCTACCATTCTACAATAATTTATATAATGTTCTGCAAATTCCAATAATAAGTCAATAGGATAAAGAACATCCTCTGTACCCAAGCAAATAGAGCAGTTTGTTGCTAGGATATCCAAATTGCTTCCTGGGGATGAGTGATACAATATCTGTGAGTTTGGCTTTTAGGCATAAAAGGGAAAACACTCAGCACCTCCCGTGGTGTTGCTCATTTCCCTAGGGTGTCAGGTCTGTGTCTGGGTCAACAGGAAGAAGATGAGAATTTCCACTTTGAAGGAAGCAAAAACAAAGCAAAAACAATTGGGACAGAAAAGGGAATTGGCACTTCTTTCCAGCTTCCTATTTCCTGTGAGTTTAGTCTCCCTCAAAGCTCATTCTGTGTTTGGAATCAAAACGGAGAGTTAAATGCATTAAATGAATTCATGTTCATCTTCTAGGATGCTTTTCAGTATTAGGGCCAAAATTCTCCTATCTCACTGCTTTGCTGTAGTTGAGTTCAGCCCTCCCTAGGGAAGCATAAGACCCAGGGGGCCAGAAAAGGAAAGCAAGTTTCAGTATGGTCAACTTATCTACCCTGAATTTTACAATTCTGCACTTGTTTCTCTTGATCTGTGGCATCCATAATAATGTACAGTGTGAGTTCCATTAAAATTAGTGAAAAAAATGAGTTTAATTTTAATAATATTGTATTTAACCCAACATAGTAAAACTATTATTATTTCAAGATGTAGTATAAAAATTAACTAATGAACAGCTATATCTTTTTTTTTTTTGTATGAAGTCTTCAAAATATGGTATGTATTTCAGTTCTAACTACCCATTTTGCAAGCACTCGATAGCCACACTGGCCTGTGGGTGCTGCATTATGCTGTGCAGGTCTAATTAGCAACCAATGCAACTTATATCTAGAACATATAAAGAACTGAAAAACATCAGGCCCCCCAAATTCAAAGACCCAGTCCAAAAATGGGCATCTGAGATGAACACGCATGTCTCACATGAAGAAGTACAAATGGCAAATAAATACATGTAGAAATGTTCAACAGCACTGGTCATTTGAGAAATGTATATTAAAACAACACTGAGACTCCATCTCACTCCAGAAAGAATGGCTGCCATCAAGAAATCAACCAGTAACAAATGTTGGCAGGGCTGTGGGGAAAAAGGAACACTTCTCCACTGTTGGGAGTGTAGACTGGTGCAGCCACTATGGAAATTAGTATGGAGATTCCTCAAAAAACTAGGATTGGAAGTCCCATTCAATCCAGCTATTCCCCTTCTGGGTATTTTCCCAGAAAAATTGAAAATGTCATGCCACAGCGATATATGTGCACCCATGTTTATAGCAGCAGGATTTGTAATAGCTAAATCTTGGAAACAACCCAAATGCCCATGAACCACAGAATGGATAAAAAGATGTGGTATTTTTATATAATGGAATATTACTCAGCTATAAGACAAGATAATCTTGAGGCTTTTATAGGTAAATGGAGGCAACTTGAGACTATACTCATAAGTGAAATAAATCAGACTCACATTTGTAAATATCATATTGTCTCCCTTGTGTAAAACATAAATCATAATGATAAAAAACTGAAAGAGTAGTAAGATCCAAAATGTACAAAAGATATTATAATAATGAAAGGGAAAGAAAGGGCTCAGAAGGAAAGAACAACTGGGATAGGGAAAGAAATGGAAGAAAGGAAAAGATTATATGTGTGTAGGTTTACACATATAACTGTATGTATGTATATGTGTGCAAGATAGATGACTATGCTACTAATCTCTGTTCATCAAAATGAACAGTTTGTGCTGTCATTGTTTGATTATTTGATCATTTTTGTGCCTAGATCTCATAACTCAAACAACTACTTCTAAGATAGCAATATGAAATGTATTAACTAGTGTTGATTTCTTACTGTTTTGTTTTGTTTTTGTTTTTTAAAAAAATTCTGTATTATTTCTATCCTTTTTTCTGTTTTGTTTAAAAAAAAATGCAGCTGCTATTGACATAGTGCTTCCCAGAGTTTTGACTTTGTTGTGACTTCTGCAAGTCTTTCTGAGGCCACAGACATATTTCCCCACTTGCCTTTTCTTCCGAGAACCACCCTAAAGTCTCATTTTAACTTCCTTTCTCTTTTTAACTGTGACCACTCACTCTGTTCTTTGGTTGCTGTTCCCTCCGAAATCAATTTCAGACATGGCTCGGTCCTGCTTTGTCGTCCTCCATTTCATTTTCTGAGCCACACACGCCTTTTGTATCAGACTTTCCTGTTAATAGCATGTGAGAATCAGGGGTAAAATAACAAAGACAGGGAAAGTATGACATTGATAGAAAGCTTCAAAATCTTTCAAGTCTCTCCCTGATCAATGCTTGGTTCTTGAATGAGATGGCAGCAGGCACCTACATCTGCTTTTTTCTCCTTCTCTGTAGAGAGCCATTAGCATTTGTTTTTCAAGGCCGGGGCTTGAAACACCCCTCACTTCTGTAGCTTTCACTATTACTGATAGCCAAAAGGTGGCTTCTTACTAATGGCCTGTCTTCCTGGCTGTCAGCCCAATGACACAGCAAGGCCAGTTGACAAGCAGACAATCTCTGAGTAATTCTGAACTGGCTGACACCCTCTCACTGAATCTCCCCTTCAACAAGAATGATCAGACACCTTTGGGTACTTCCTCCTGCGGGACACACTGAACATGAATGATTACTTGGCTTGAGAAGGAGCAGGAGGTTATGATGAAATGTAGAGCAGGTGTTAATGGGCTTGGATTGACGTGGCAAAAGGAGCTGGCTCCATTAGCTTGTTAGAATTTAAAAGACTTTCAAAGAAGGAAATAAAAGTGAAACCAATTTATTTCCATGCTGACAAAGATAAAAGAGCACCAGCTAAAGGCAGATTCCATCACCTTGTGCTCCTCTCATATACCACTGGCAACATCAGCAGCAGGGCCTGAGGGCCTGTGACATGCCTCAGCATGGTGACAGCCCTGCTTAAGAAACACTTGTGCTTCATTGTCTGCAGTGAAATGCGACAGGCTCAGTTCATTGGAATCTTGTTTTTGTGACCTCTGTGGAGGGGGCTCACCTCTGGTAGGTAATCTTGGTGAATTGTGTACAGTAGTCACCTGGGATTTAAGAAAGTTTAAGTAAGCAACACAGCAGCTAAGGTCCCAGACTGAGTCAAAGGCCTGCCTGAAGTAGCTCCTGGCTGACAAGGAAACTTTGGTTATCCCATTAGACATTCAAGCAAAGTAAGAATGTACTCTAGATTCTGTCTCCAGAAAACCTTTGTGGTCTGAGTTATCAATCATCACCTGTCGTGCCTGTGCAGACAGTCTGGATATTAATAAATAACTTAAAGAAAGCCATACTTTGCCTGTGTTAGGTGTCTTGATGTGGACATGTGGATGGTAGTTTGGCGTGTAATCAAGGGCTATTGTGTGGCGAATCTACTCCTAGCCCTTTCTGACGAACATCTGAGCACTCAGATAAATGAAGAGAAAGGGCAATATGAATACCCGATCATTATGAAAAATGTTATTCCTATTGTGGGCAATTAAGATGTATTAAACCCGTTTCATGTAAGAAATATGCTGATCAGATTCGTGATAGGTTAATCACAGAGCTGAATGCTAAAACTTCTCATTTTTTCAAAAGGAAGATGAAAGATTCAAAATTCAAAGGATGATGAATCCAGTCCAGGAGCTAGATGAGGATTTTCACTACCATTCATACTGCTGGATGTGTTCATTGCTTCATGCTCGGATTAGGGAAGACTTTTCTATACAAAACTGTTAGAAACTACTGAGTGCCATTCTTCTGTCTTCTTTGGTTATACCCAATGTTAGTGTCCTTTGGGATATGGGTCATGATTACTCTAAGTATATTATGTTGTCTCATTTCTCTTATAATTAGTTTATGGTTAGGGCATGTGACCATGTTGTAACCGATGATATCAAAGGGAAAGAGGTCATGGGCCTTCTTGAACATATTTTCTTCCCTGATGAAAGGAGGAAAATATCTAACTCTTTTGTCTGAGGGAACAGACCCCAAGTTAAAAAGTCTATACACTTTATCTTAGGTTGGCTTCTCCAAGAAGCCAATCCTCAGAAAGGTATTTAAATTCAGGAAGTGTACTTAGAGAGTGATCTGGGAAACGGTAGGAGGAAACTGATGAAGTGATGGTGCAAGAATGAGAGTAAATGGAATGTATTTAACCTGTGCATGATGGGGCCAGAATTTGTATGTCTCACTGCCTGGTGGCTCTGATTTGAACTGATTGTCCCACTGGGCAGCTGGTACCACTCTCGGGGTATCTTTGATTACAATAATGCAAAGCAAAGTGTTGATTTAGCAGACTAGATGACATCTTATTACAGTTCCTTAAGGTAAATATTAAAATGGCATAAAAGTTGTAATACAGTTAATTCGTGGTGCAGCAAGTATAAATGCATACTATATAACCAGCGTAGGGGTACTTGTAAGATTTCCAGGTTAAAATTTAGAGAATTAATTACCGATAAACTATTAATCCATGAAGAAATGCCATGCACACAAATTCCTTGAAACAGCTCACTTTATAAAAGATTACTTAGGATCAGCAAGGAATACATGTACCCAACATAGAGAATATTTTGGAAAATCACATGCAAAAATGGGTGCTGCTGTGGCCGCAAAAAAAGCCAAATGTGTTTTGATGTTGTGCTCACTCTGCACAAATCAGCTGCCTTTGTGTATAAAATGTTTTAAAGGAATTCACGAAAATAAATTTCTTTCAATTTAATGAAATAAATAAATTTGTTGATTGTTATAATAAATTAAAAATCAGTATAACAGTATTAATATTTATATTTGGGCAGTAATTATTAAAATTCAACCAACTAACTACATCCAATCCATTTTATAGAGTTTTTAAAAATTAATTTTATTAGCAAAAAGACGGGTAAGAGTGATTAGATTCACTTACAGCACCAGTGGAACAAGCCGCTCATGGGACAGTAGTGCATATGCTACAACCCACTGATTCTTGATGTGGGCAATGGAGCCCTGGTGCTGACAAATGGACCCCACTCAAGGAGTGAAGAAACCTGAGTACAGTGTACACCAGCGGTTCAGAGTTCGCTGTTCAGCGTTCGTTGCCTCAGTCATTCACGGGTTTTTTTTTTCTTAGAATCTAACAAGTAGTCGTTCGTTGAAATCGCAAATATCCTCCTCAATTGGTTATTTTGGCGCGAGGTTTGCAAGTATCCAATGCGAGAGCGTTATTCAGTTCTCCTTGCTACTGATTGGCCCTCCCACATGCTAACACGTTGCTGCTCCGCCTATAGCTATCCCTAGTGTTCTCAGTTTTGTTCTTCCTAAAGCCCTAAAATGCTTAAGATGCTGTCAAAACAGGAGAAATAGAAGAAAGGAAAAGATTATATGCATGTAGGTTTACACATATAACTGTATGTATGTATATGTGTGCAAGATAACTATTCTACTAATCTCTGTTAGTTCATCAAAAAGAACAGTTTGTGCTGTCATTGTGATTGTTTGATCGTTTTTTATGCCTAGATCTTGTAACCTAAACAACCACTTCTAAGATAACAGTAAGGAATGTATTAACTAGTGTTGACTTCTTACTGCTTTTTTAAAAATTCGGTATTATTTCTAACCCTTTCTTCTGTTTTGTGTTTAAAAAAAAAAGATGCTGCCAAAATGCCCAGCACCTACTGAGACTTTATTAATACAGTATTTTATTAAATTAAATTACATAACTATGAGACACAGCATATTTAGTGTTTAAACTATAAAAATAGGTATTTATAGGCATTTTCTGATCATATCTGAAATTTATGATTTTTCACAATTTGCAGGTGCTCTAGGAATGCAACCCCTGCTAATTTGGGACTCTACTGTGCTTTACCAACTTCTATTCGATGTGAGATATTGGTTGAATCTGCTGTTCCCAGAATGTGTTTTCCTTGTCACTTCTAACCTGCTCAGTACAGGAACGAGGACATTCACGTGGTTAGAAAGCTGCTCCTGTGCTGGCCATCAGAAGGCTTTGGATCAGGGTACACTAAAAAAGGTGAGTTCTAAAGAACCTGGGCAGGCCCTGGAAGTTTCTGCTAAATTGAACAATCAACCAACTGTAGAACTATCTTCCTCCAGGTTTCTTTCATGTGTGTAAAGTAAACAAACCCCTATTGTGTAAACTATTTTGGGACGGTGCTCTCTTGCTTAGAGCAGTGCTGCTATTTGGGTTGCATGCCCTGGAATAACAACATGGCTTTCTGATTAACAGCCAACATCCTTTCTGATGACTCATTGACTTATTTCAATCGGTTGGTGCCAAGGCCGTGCCATTAAAAATATTTCAGATATGTTTGTTCATAAAGAAGCATCTAAGTAACAGACATTTTGCTGTTGGTCTCTATTCCCTAATTTATCCACTGACACTGAAATGTTCCTAGAACATCATTTCTACTATATCACTCTTTTTCTTGAGAACTTTTATTTTAAAGATTAAAATTTTTAACATCATATTCAAAGTGTTCCCCATCTGGCTCCAATTTACCTGTATTACCTTGTAATCCACTGCTCTGACACATAAACCTCTAATAGCAATAATACCACCTACCATTTAGCAAGTAAGTGTTCCATGGAGGACAGAGCTAAGTGATTTACATGCATCAACTAAGCTATAAAACAGTCCCTAATCATAAGTAGAATAAGCAAAACTACTTATGGATGAGAAAAACAGGTTTCAGGAAGTCATGTATGAACAAGAAATTGATTCTAACCCTTTCTAAACGAGACATCATGTTAGTGTTTATTGTCGTGTAGACTGTGCTTCTAGAGGGCAAAGTTATGTATTTTAAATTTTGGCCAGTACTTTGTATAGCTTTTTACCTATAGCAGACTTCTGGGAAAGTGTTTACTGAATTAATGCTCCCCAAACTCTATAGAGGATAACACATGGAGCCATGACTTTCTTTCTAAATTTCTCTGCCCATGTCTTTTATAGCACTGTTTTGTAAAAAGGAGAAAATTATTCCATGATTGATAAGGCAAATAATATAAATCAGAGTTAACTGATTTAAATATTTATTGAAGGCAGGCAGAGAAAAAGAGATTTTCATGCATTCTTGGTAGAAATATGAGGTGCTTCTGCCTTTTCAGAAAACAATTTAGCAGTTTCTATTAAGATGAAAAAATATATATGCCCTTGGACCCAACAACTACAAAGTAAATAAATAATATAAAGTAGTGTACTTCAGTGTGTGCATGAATTGTGAATAAGAAGACAATTATGAAAACAAAGAATGTTGTTTGCATGAATGACCTGGAGATGAGGGCAAGGCTGGTATGGTTTGTCATTTTGTAGAGAGGAGGAAGCACACTACTGAGGAAAAAAGGGAAAATGACACTGCAGTAAAAAAAAAAAAATCACATTTATGCATCTAGCAAAAATGGGTATATGTGTGGAAATATGTTAAAGATGATAAGATGAAATAACAAAGCAGGTGACAATAAAACATTGATTTTAACCTCAATATACTCTGGAAACTCATGCTGACACTGTAGTTAGAATAAGTAAGATCACATCTTACCCTTACGGTTGGTGAAAGGAAGTGTCTTTTTCCACGGAAAAGTACTGTTTCCCCCAGTCCTGGTCTTGTGACCACCTCTATCTTCTTTTGTTTTTGCAGAACATGTGCAAAGTTGGCAGGGATTACTGTAGGTTGGATCACATAGGTTGGACTGATCAGCAGGTCGAATGCCTCCTGTATTTTTCTTTTCTCCGAGAGAACATTGCTCACCATGATTATGTATTTGTAACTATTAACCTGAAAATGTTTTCCCCTCTGGTTTTTGCATACGCGTTTTGGTCAGCATAAGTAATTTTAGTTATTTTCCAACTTCACACATTCACATTTCTGAGTTATTGAAGCACACATTGAGACTTTTGCTTTGAATATGATAAAGTCCACTGTCCCATCTTTGCTTCCTTGAAATCCTCCAAAAGGAAAAAAATAAATAAATAAAAACAGTGAAAAAATACAAACTCCATTTTCAGCAAAACTAAAATACACCAAAAAATTCCAAACTACAAATGAGTGAAAAGCTCGCCAAAAAAGCAGAGTGCAAGCGAAGTTTGTACAAGGAGCAGGGAAAAATGTGTTGCTAGAGAGTTCAGAACCAGCCAGAAACAAGTCCCCTATGTAAAGGGAAAGGTGAAAATAAAACTATACCCTGGTGGTTGTGGCAACTCCTCAAACTTGGATTCCTTTCAAGAAAAAAACAAGAAGATGAGGTTAAAAGAGAAATTATGTGCGTAAATCACCTTTGTAGGTAGCAAGTTGTTTCGTTGGCAACCAGGGAGAAAAAAAGTCTTTGTGTTTCAAAAACCTCAATAATTGTCTATCTCTGTTAGCTGGGGAGAAAGAAAAGAATAAAGCCTCAGACATAGACACACATAGATCACACACCATACAAGCAGGCAAACCCACACATACACATACATAAAACTGTAACCAAGTGTACATGGAACAGGAAATCTACACAATACAAACTTCCTAAGTATAGTTGTTACAGGAAACACAAACTTCAATGATGATTAATGAAACATGGATTGCACAAGACCTGTATAAGGAATAAATTAGAGAAAATACTAGAAAATGAAAGAGTTGGGAGAGAAAAATGCTTGCTCAAAAAATGTTGCTATCAAAATGGTAAAAATCACAATGAAGTTTTCCACCAAAAGTTGAATAAACTTTATTACTCTATCACACAAAACAGAGATATAATGACTCAGTGAGAAGATAGTGTCTTAGTTTTGGTTGATCTAACAGAATATAATGATGACTAACCAAAGGGGTTTATTTTTCACAGGTCTGTAGACTAGGAAGTCCAAGGCCAAGACACTGGCAAGTTTGGTGTCCAGTGAGGGCCCTTTTCTTGTTTTGCAAATAACCATTTTCTCATTACATTCTCACTTGGGGAGAAAGAAACATACATCTCTCTTCTGTCTCTTCTTATAAGGGTGTTAATTCACTCACATGGGATCCACCCTCATGATCTAATTACCTAGTAAAAGGCCCAGCTTCATGATATTGGGGATTTAAGATTCAACATACGAATTTGTTCACAAACATTCAGTTCCAAGTAGACATTATAAATATAGGAAGAGATAAAATATGACCTCGGCAAAACATATGAAAAGAAACATTAAATAGTAAAATTAAACTACCACATAAACAAACATTTCAAAAGTACCCATTAAATAAAGTAATGGACTAAAATTGGAGAAGTGGAAATGAAAGGACAGAAGAGGGAGAGAAAGTATGAGACTCATTCTTGTTTACAGTAAGGAATGAACAGATACCATGTAAATTATAGTCATAAAAGTAAATACTAGAACAAAAACATATCTTGCTAAAGATTAGAAGAAACACGAAACATAAAGGCAAGAGATGACATGTTGAATAGAGTTTTAAAACTAGAAAAAGTAAGCATAATATAAAATGGTATGACATACTGTACTTGTCATATCAATACTTACAAATGAGCTAAAATGTGCTAAGGAAAGAAAAGGCCTTTCTTAAAGGAACCACCAAGACATACCCAAATAAGTTTCCTGGACTTCAAAGATAGAGAAATAATTCTCTGGGCAGACTCTTATAGGGTTACAAAAAATCAACTGGCTACAGATTTTCCCCAGCATTAGTCAGTGCTAGAACTCCATGGAGTGATAGTTATAATATCCTCAAAGAATTAAGTTGAAGTCCAAGATTTGATACCCAGACAAAACTTGTTTGAAGACAAACAACAGATCAAAGCATGAAGTCACCTAGTGTGGTGGATTAATGGTCCATTTGTAACACTCAGTTGAACTGAATCGGTGTGGTTCTGGGTATAGAAGGCCCACCTGAGGATTATTGCCAACAGCATAAAAGGAGAACTGGAGGGGAAGGTGTATGCTGTTGATTGTCCTGGAGAAGCTTGTCGTGCTGGTTGTCTTGTTATCAACTCAGCTATTCTCATCAGAGGAGCTCAGATCCTCACTGTCACTGAGGATGGCTGTGGTTCTTTTCAGCTGTAGTCCTTACCTTGAGCGTTACTTTTTGACTCCAGTGCAGAGCCCTCAGTTGGCTGGCACAGATCCTTCATCCCTCTGGCACAGACTTTCTAACTTCCACCACTGACCTTTGGGCCTTCCCATTGCAGATCCTTGTATGAGACACTGTGGGCACTAGGCCTCTGCCTGGACTTGTAGAGGACATTGCCATGGAATCCAGGTCATCAGATGGATTCTTTGGCTCTTTAGTGGGATGGACAGATCACTTGCACTCTCGTGCATTTGACTCTTTGGGTGAGTATTAAAATGATCCTGTAAATTATGTATCCTGTGTTGAATCTGTTTTCTTGTGAATTCTGACTAAAACATCCAGAAATTGTTTTTCCTACAAACCTTTCTTGAGCTGTCTCCTACAACAAAGGTTGTAACCTATGGCCCTGGAACCAAACCCAGTACACTATTTGTTTTCTATTTCCAATAATGTTTCATTGGCATGCTGCCACTTCCATTCATTTACATTTTGTCTATAGCTGCTTTTGTGCTACTGCAGTAGTGCTGAGTTTATGCTAGAGACCTATGGTCTACTAAGCCAAATATATTTATTACTTGGCTCTACACAGAAAAAGTTTTTGGACTCTTGCACTAGACTGTAAACTCTCATGGTAAGGAACCGATTTCAGTTCTCCTTGCATTCTGAGCACTTACTAGGGACATACAGGAAGTACCCTATAGTGGTGAACTCCTTTAGTTCACATTCTTTTATCTTGAGCACAGTAACCCTGTCACCTCCTACATGGTCCTTGATATTCCCAAATAGTTCCTTGGTAGCTGGGGCACATAGGGACCCAGTAACTTTGTACTAAAAAGACTGCAAGAAGCTTCAGAGAATTAACACACTGGCCAAATGCTTTGCAGACTAACAGTGAATTAGCCTGTGCAAAATTGCATTCACTGAATTTCTCACAGCTTCAAATACCGCCAAGAATACCTTACATTTGTGTGGTGATGTACCGATAACAATTTACTTTGTCTCTTGTCCTTTTCCTGCCTGACTCCCATTAAAATTTGTTCTGTTCTCTTATTTAAAAAAAGTTTTAAGGGAAGAAAAGTTATATTTAGCAAGTTTATAAATTAAAAAACTGCTTGTCAAATAAATCCTATTTCTCTCCCCTCAGAGCTTTTTTGTCCCTTTTCCTACCCTTCTCCTTTCATCCATGTTAGGCTCAGTTAGAAACCTAAGATGGGGAAAATGGCCAACAGTGAGGCCACCCCAGTGGTCCAAGAGGTGGTAAAGTGATGGTTGAGAATGTGGAATCTTGCAAGAAAATCAGTTTTAAGTCCTCGTTTTGTCTCTTACTAGCTGTGTGGCTGTGGATATGTTATTTATGTCTTCTGCACCTTGGCTACAACATCTGTGAAATGTGCATCATTAGTACCAACTTTATAGTATTATGGGAAAATAAATGTTTTAGTATAAAATAAAGCACTTCTAATAGCAGTTGGCCCATAATAAACATTCACAAATGCCACCATTATCGTTGCTGTCTTCTGCCTTTACTCTTCAGTGCTAAGGGAACAATTAGCCAGGTATTGACCTGTGCAGCAGTATCTGCAGCAGAGCTGTGTGATTGGGTGTGCTGGGAGGTGTACAGCTGTCAGGCTCCTGGACTGAAGTGTTTTCTTTCTCTTGATCTCTGCAGGGTAGAAACTGCCTGCCCTGTGGGCCACAATAGCTCCACATGATGTTGATTTCTCTGTGCCTTGGTTAGGGTCAGCATTTCCTCAGGAATTCCACTTTTAGTTGATTATTCAGTAGAGTTGGTAAAGACGATTCCCTGCTGCTCCAGGAAGATGTAATTTCTAGGTTTTGTTATTTTTGGAATCTTGTTGGTATGCCTCATTGCTGGTTAAATAGATAAGACTGCAGCTTGCTAGGAGATTTCCGTGCATCTGGGGCCTTCCAGGAAATGATACATACTTTAAATACTGCTTTAAGGGCCTTAAAGAGTTATTTTCAACTGATTGCCACCAATAGGATTTCCCTTATTTCAGAGCCGAATAAAGTTATAATACACATTGTCAGAAAGTATGAGAATGGGGTTGCTTACTGATTTTACCTTCTCTGGGACGTAACAGACTTCCAGTTCATCAAGTCCTGTGTATCTACAAACATACTAAGGTTATTGTTTTTTAAATCTTGGGACATTCTTATGAATTAAAAGGATTAGCTAAGAATGGCCAAATTTACACCCTAAAATGATGACTATGTTACACTGACTATATAAGCTTTTAAACACTACAACAATGTTTTGTTACTATGTAACAAGCTGTTTTGTGTGTGTGTGTGTGTGTGTGTTGTGTGTGTGTGTGGGGTAATGCACCACTCCTCCCCTGGAACACACAGCTAGCCAAGATCATAAAACTCAGCATCAGTAAAAAGTTAAAGGAACCACGTTTGAAATAAAGCAAGATGATGCATTCAAAGAAGAGGGAGAAGGGGAAGGAGAAGATAGATAGCTACTCTGCAGAGGAGGGGGCATCAGAAAGATGAATGAATACCCATGGGTCTTTGTCCTCAACTTCCTTTTATTAAGACCGGTGTCTCTTCTCCAAGCTGGGTACCTGGAACTTGTAACAGTCTGATTAGTCAATCAGACTATCAGCTTTCTGACTATTTCAACCTAGCCTGGGCACCTTTGACTACAGTCTTTTTGGTTCATTGATTCCTTCCTGCCCTTTTTAAATGGATAAGTGTGAAGAGTAGAGAGCCTCACAGAAAGGCAACTTAGTTAGAAAGTAAATGAAGTGTGTCTCTGGTGCAGTAATATATTGGCTATGTTTCTGGTTACATCCATGTTTTTCCTGTCAACTCTTCCTAATCAATTTTTATTGTAATATTGTTACCTGGCACCTTCCTGGGCCTGCTTTCTTTCTCTTTGTCTTTGTAATGGTTCAAGTCCAATTGCAGAGGCAAAAACTGCCATTAGTAAAATTTCCTATTGATTTCTTTAATAAAGGCTAATGAGGCTTTGTTTTATTCTTTTATGCTGCTTACAACCCCTTTTCCCTACAAAAGATGTAGCAAATTCTGATGTAAACTTGAAGTCTGTTCTCTCTAAGTGGGGTGTGATGACTTTTTGAGACTGAGCCCAAGCAAGTGGCCTGCTTTCTGTTTTGGCTTGGTTTTTTCTTTGCACCGTCCATGTTCCGCTGACCTCTTCTGTAGTGCACTGCTTTGTTTTGTCCCAATCTCTTACTCTTTACCACAAATTCATAGACTTCATGGACAACTTGTTTAACATCTCTTTCAGCCTCACCATGTATTTATACCTATAGATTCTGCAAAATACTGGCCTTTACTTCTTTGCTAATTACATATGTGAATGGCTCTTGTGTGTTTCATTGAGGTTGGGATATCTTTCTTCTTAGAAACTGAAAATTTCTCCTTTTATACTTTTCCTAATAATTCACTGTAAAGGTAGCAGTGAATATGATGATGGAGGTAAGGAGGCTGATATTAACAATGACTTTACTTCTCTCCATTTGCCCTCATAAGACCTATATAAGGAGGTTTTTGTATTCTTTTGATACTTAATTGTAATTGATTTTAAGAATAATTTATAAATATCATTTTTGATAATTGTTTAATATTTATTACTATACGTTTTTAGACAAGGAAATTGAGGTGAAGAGAATTTAAGTAACTTGCCTAATATCACATCACTAACAGACTTTAGAAATGGAATTGAAACCCAAATCCAATTGTCTACAGAAATCCAAATTTTAACCAATGAGGTAACAAAAAAGCAAACATTTAGCAGTAGAATTTTACAGTAGGAGATCAATGTCCAGATCTTAAGGTTGGACCTTAGTTTGATCAGGCAACTTGTAATTGCTTAGAAATAGCTACAGATTAGAAAGAACTCTGATTCATTTGATCACCCGTGACCCTTTTCTCCTTGAGCAACTGGATCATAAATTCTTAAGTGGCTGGAGTTCTTGAGGTTTGCAAGAGTCATGGTTTTTGTAGTCTTCACTTTTTGTTTTCCATTGTATCTTTTATAGTGAAACATTAAAAACTGACCTTAATTTTAATTTAACTAAATAAAATGTTTTATTTGAGGTTACTCAGACAACAATAGTATCTAATGACCCTGAGCAAGTGGTGTTTTTATCTTTTTGGTTGATTTCTAGGGTGCTGATTGTCAACATGCAACTTAAATACACACTCAGTAAAGTGAGAATATTTCAAGTGTAATTTTCTACATTGTTAACATTTGAAATAATAGTTTATTTCTCAAAAACTTTAATATATTCTGTGTTCTATGCATCATCAGTTTGATTGACATGGTATACTCCATTATAGGTGTCCTGATGCTTTTGAGTTGTGTGCAGGGAAGAATTATCTGCAACTTGTCTCCAGTAAGATTGTATTTCCTCTTTAATTTTCAGTAGCTCATCTGTGCCCTAGACTCAGCTATGTTGTTCAGGTTGTGGAAATCATGTGTCTTAAATATATACTCAAGGCCAACTAAGGTATGAAGGTCACTATTTTCTTTCATTTATTGAAAATAAAGAGATATTTCAACCAATTTCTTATTTCATGGAATCCTTTTACGATGGAGATCCCACTGGAAGGTAGTTACAGCTGAAGTTGCCAATTTGGATATTAAAGTGTCATAATTACCAGAAATAAAGGTTCAAGTTAATTGTCGCCGATTATCATACGGATGAATTGTAAGGCTAAGAAAATGTCTCCTCATGCTAATACACAAACTTTTTCCTTAGAATCATCTTACTCTTCCAATTCTGATTTTTCTCAGCACTCCAGTTACCTCAGTCTTTGTTCAGCATCTTTTAATACACATATTTTATAAGCTAAATAAATTCTTTTTGGAAATAAAATATAATACAAATAAATGCACAACCATATCAATTATATTTTAAGGAAACATGATTGGGGCTTATACTTTACAATTTAAACCACTGGGGCACACTTTGGGATCCACTGTGACACAGTATGTTTGGTTGGGAGAGAGAATTGTGCAGAAGGGTATATGAAGACTAGGGAAATAAAAAGCATAGGATTAAGTCAGGGGAAAAGAAAAAAATGAGGAATGGCACAGAGACGTTGATAAGAATGAGACATAGAGAAAAATCACTTTTGCTTCTTAGTGTTTCCTGCCATCTCTTTATTTATTTATACTCACAATTTAGTTACTTTTTATAGCCTGGAAAGAATGGGAAAATGAAAACATAGTGAGTTGGCCCTGTGACCAACAACCAAAGTGACCACTGATTAAATAATTTAATCTCTCTTGGCTGTGTCCTCATTTGTAAAATAAGGGAATTGGTTTTTCCTTTATTGTGTTTGTAAACTTCATCCATTTTATTCTATATGCAAATAGTTTATTTTTCTTTCTGAGGAGTAGTGTCTACTTAAACCATTAATTATTCACTTCAATGGACGATTGAGTTTCCCACTTTTGTCTATTTTGAATGAAGTTGCTAGGAGCATTCTTGTACAGTTTGAGTGGGCATACACACACATTTCTCTACGGTGTATACACAGGAATGGACTTACTGGGTCATATTTGTTTGATCAGTTCCAGAAAGAACTGCCACATAGTTTTCCACAATGACTGTTATCAATTGACACACTGACCAATGATGATGATAGTTCTATTTGTTCCACATTCTCATCAACATTTGTTATTATTTCACCAGATGCAAAGGTTGTTGTGCATTTAGTAGGTCCTTCATTCATTCTAATTAAAAATGTTCTCAAGCATTTAGAGCATAGCAGGAACTGTGTTATGGAAAAGGCATTGTTTTTGTTGTGATGGACTTCATGTTTGAATTGGGGGCCCACAGACTTGTAAAATCTGTATTAATGCCCACAGGCAATATAGAGTTCTAAGTGGTTTTCAGTACTATATGCTGGGGAAAAAACCTTATGCTTCAGTTCTAATTTGGCAATACACTGCAAAGAAGAACATTGTATTAGATTATTTTTGGCACTATAACAAAGTCCTGGAGGCATATCAACTTAATAAAGCAAGGAAGTTTATTTAGTTCACAGGTGTGGAGATTCAAGAACATGATGCTAGCACCAACTTGGCTCTGGTGAAGACCTCATGGAAGATGGCAAGAGTATAAATGAGAGGAAGAAATTACCTCACAAATCAGGAAGCCAGACAGCCATTGAGAGGTTTGGCCTATTCTTATTCACAACTCACATTCACAAGAGCCCAACTGTCCCATGAAAAGCACCTTAACCCTTGCTTAGGACTGATCCCCCAATGACCTAAGCATTTCCCGCTGATCCCAGACCTTTAAAGGTCTTACCATCTCTCAGCACTGCCACCAATACATGAACCCTGAAACCATATTCAAATCCTACCAAGCACCTGCCCTTTTATCCATTTTTGTGTCCAGCCTCTCTGCAAAGTAGAAGTGGATTGGATTGGTCAAAGCCTAAAGCACTGAATAGGCAGCATCAGTTGTGCATCTCTTGGACTTCAAATGATGTGCAGCCCTTTTCTGCAAACTTGCCTTAGACATCTGTCTTCTGTATACAAGGTAGAAACAACTGGAGAAAGCCAGAGAAGTCTTAAGTGAAGGCAGAGAAATTTAACTAGGTCTTGAATGATGAGTATATATAGTGACTAAAAAATTTAGGTAAGGATATTATGCTTAGAGGAAACACAAAAGGCAAAGAATAATTAAAACTGGAACATTCAGGAGCTATTTGAGGTCTGGTTAGATTGGAATTTAGAATTTGTGACAGTAAAATATGAAGATGCAGAGGTAGAAAATGGATACATCTCCAGTGTTTTTGATATACAAAGAATTTTTCTGTTGGTGAGGAGGCCACTGGGCGACTAACCAAGACAGTGATATCTTAGTACTTTTCTGCCTTAAAAATGTTTTGTATTATTAAACTGTATTCTACATTCTGAAAAATAAAGGTGAAAATGCTAAAGTTTGTGTCCTACTTCTAACAAGTAAGGAGTGGGTTCAACAGTGTTCAGACAGAAAAGTGCCATTTGAAAATGTTGATTCCTGAGTCTTCTAATTCCTGGGAATGCTGTTCTTAATGGTCTTTTAAATACCTCAAGAGCATGAGGTATATCTCTAACCTTTTAAACCTAAAATTTGTAGAAATCTAGGAGTATTCTCCAATTCATTTTATTTCTGAAAAGAGATGGATACTTGGAATTTGTTGTATCTCTAGCATCTCTAGACCACACCGCCGTACTCCCTGGATAGAGCTGGACTTTGTGGGAAGTAAGAAGAGAAAAGATGGATAAGAAAACCATACATAACTGAAACAGATGAATAAGAAAACCATACATAACTGAAAGCCAACATCTGGGTTAAAAGTGAACTAAAAATCATATAGGCTATTAAATAGTCAATCCAAATGGTGGATCGCAATTTAGATCAGAAACGAAACAACAGAACTGGAGACTGCAAGAAATCGGCAAATTTGCAGAAATTACTAAAGTAGGGTCTGGTGACTGTTTGGAGGTGTGGAACACTGAAACCAGGGTCTTGTAGAGGAATATTGGTTATGGTTGTTAAGTCGTCAAGTGTATTGCATCAGCTCGGGATGTGTGTGTGTGTCTGTGTGTGTCTGTGTGTATTTAGTAAAAGATATGTACTTGATTGATATGAGAATGAATACAAGTGTTGAAAAAAATTTTGCTTTCCAAACTAAACTAATTAATTATATTGCAGCAGAGGCCAAGAAATATAAAGATTTGCGCACCAGCTTGGACATTATACTGTGAAGAACACAAAATCTAATTTCAACTGAATTTTTCAGTAAAAAGACTTTATTTCTTTATGTACCTGAGCATTCCAAGGCAAGAAAGGTTCTGTGATTAACTGATCTACCAGCCAGGAGGTAGCACCAAATACTGTACTTGGCTTCTTTCTATTTCTTTACTATGGGTTCCATGGTGTCCTTTTTCATTTAAGTTTCATTTCCCTCATTGGCCTTAAAATGACTGTCATTGGAATTAGACCTGTGGGATTCCTGTTAAGTGCTGGTGGGTACAGAGGGCCTATGTTCCAGCAGCCTGAGTAAGAATTCTGAGTCAACCTTGATTGGAGTGTATAGGTTACACACTTGCTTTTGAATTCATGCTTGACTAAAATCATCCAGGGACTACTGTTGGAGTGAGAGGGGGTTGAGATTATTCCAAAAACATATGAGATCCACAGAGAGGGGTGGCTAGTCAAATAAAATCTAGGTGCTTTTAAGGAGAGGAAGAAGTGAAATGTTTTGGGTGAGCAATCATCTGTGTCCATCATGACCAAGAGTCCTTGACATAACCTCCTGATCTTTTGGCTATCAGTTGACCAGTTTCTAGATCCTACCACTAGGGTTACTGATTCACTAGGTTTGCATTTAATAGATCTCCTCTATGGATTCTGATAATGAACTACAAGATTGGATTGAATTTAGGGGAAAAAAAAGAATGTTCATAAATTCTTTGCCCTTATAACAGTAATATATACTCATAATCTAAAATTTATAAAATACAGAAAAGATAAAATAATTTGAAAGGATTTTTCCTCTTGCATAGGGAATGTCTATTTTTCCCAAAGAGAGATAAAACTGAACATGTTATATGGAAGTACTGAGATTGAGCTTTGAAAAATCTATTGTGTTCCTTTTTGATGAATGTTTTACATTTCATTAGAATTCCTCTACATCTTCAGAGCAATTTTGGGATACTTGCCAACAGTTAATGGTCCCTCTGTACTGCTCACACATGGGAACAGAGGAGCTTTGTCATGTCATCACCAAGACTGGCTTTATGGAGAAAGTCATTAATCAAGGAAAACAGGGTACTTTGTAAATATACAAGCCTGCAGAGGACAACCACCCCAATCAAGGAAATATGTACCTGAGGGATTGTAATGAGGCTCAAACTTTTCTAGAGACAACTGATCTTCCACAGAAGGTACTCCTTACTAGAGAGAAAACCCAGTGTGGTTCAGGCTTAAATTCATTGCATTTGATGCCTTGTTGAAGGTGAGTCATACGTTCAACTGCACACCTGGGTCTCTGACCTGGAGAAACACCTGACATTTGCAGCTCTCTGCATAGACCACTACTTGTTTTGACTACCGTGTTCACAGGCTGTGGGAAAGAAGTTTAATTAGTGCAGGGAAGACTTTATAGATGTGATGAGGTTTTAGATAAGATTATGGTAACATAAAATGCTCCAAAGTCTCACAAACTTCAAAGCCTTCCAAGAAAGATTTCTGAAAGCCATTTTAGAGTCTCTGGAAATGATCATCATACAGAAGATTTCTTTTTTTCTTTTTTATTCACTGTGCTTGTGCCATGGATTCTTTTGAGACTCTTAGGAAATTCATAAATCATTTCCTCTGATAGTTATTTTTCTCTTGTTGCTGGGACAAAACATCTGAAGTACAAAATTAAGGGAGGAAAGGTTTATTTAGCTCACAGTTTGTGGAGGTTTCAGTCTGTAATCAACTGGCTCTAAGGCAGGGTGTTGTGGCTGAGGGGCAGCAGTACATGGCAGTGGAAGACAGCAAAAGCAACAAGAGCAAAAGCAGGGGAATAAGGGCAAGCCTCTTTTCCTCCCTTACACTGTAATCAGGCCACATACCCTGGGGCTTACGTAGCACTCACATCATATCCCTGACCTCCTCTTACATGGCTGGGGATGTTTACAAAGTGAGGACCCTGGACTCCTGTTGAGTCACTTAGCTAAACTTCTGAACTTCTCAAACTGACACAATGAATCAACCATTACAATATCCTGGATGGTAAATAGCCACCCTAGGACATATCCTCTGTGATCCAAGATGTAGAGCTGCTGAGTTACTTACTTAAGTTTTTAAACTTCTTAAATTGACACAATGTATCAACCATTACATCTCCCTACCAAAATACATATAAATATGCTACAGTTAGGATTTGACATGTCCCCCATGTGTTAAAGACTTGGTTCCCAGCTTATGGTGCTCTTGGGAGGTGGTAGAACCTTAGTAGGTGGGGTCTAGTGGAAGGTTATTGGGTCATTGGGTACATACCGTTGACAAAGATATGGGACACCAGTCCCTTCTTGTCTCTCTTTTTGTTATCTGTCCCCCATGAAGTGAACAGTCCTCCTCTGCCATGGGTTCCCACTACCATAAGGTACTCAGCTGTCACATGCCTAAAACATTGAAGTTTCCAATAGTATGAGCCAAAAATAAGCCATTCTTTCTTTTAAATTGATTATCTCTGGTATTCATTATAGTGACAGAATTGTAAGCCCACATTAGAATACTTTTAATGTAATTTTCGACCTATCACTAGTCAGGTTACCAAAACCCAGACTGAGAAATATAAGCTTTGAGATCATATTTTGAAAAGTAGACCTTTGAGTTCAACTTCTCTATTGTATTTATTTTTCTGCTTTGCTACTTGTATGTCTTCAACAAGTTGATTAACATCTCTGTCACTCAGTTTCATTATCTACAAAATGGGGTAACATGGGAAACTACCTATATTATGGTAAGCTATGGTAAATAACAAATGAAATGTTATATGACTTGTCACAGAAGTGTAGTGGTAAAGGTTCATAGAAAATTTAAGGAGGAAATAGATTTTGGCATCTTCCCCCCTATAAAACGTTTCTCCCTGATTTAGATGATGCCAAGAAGGCTGTTAATTACACCACGTAGCATTCTCTTTAGGTGAAGTTCATCTGCTATGCAGTGGGCAACCATGGCAAGGCTTCAAGGAAGGGTGTGATAAGATATTTTTCATTTTCTTTGTCTCAGGTGTGTAGATGATGCACAAAAAATGGAATCAGAGAGATCGTTTGGAGAAAGAAACCACTAGTCCAAGAAGATACTTAGGGTATACACCTAGGGGCATGAGCAAGAATATTATGGGGAGAACTAGGCCACTAGTTGAAGAGGGAGGTAAAGGAAAAGGAGTTGAAAATAATCCTGAGGTCTCTGTGTTGAATAACTATGTGGTTTAGTGTCATCATTTTTCCAGATACCAGAGGTGCTTTGTTTGTATTCAGAGATAAATATAATAATTGGAATAGATTTGTTTTGAATACTTGAATTGGAGACATTTGTGGACATTGACCTAGAGATGCCTACTAGAAAGCTGAGTGAATGAGGGAAATTGGGTGGATTTATATGAGCATTGTCACCCAGAGATGGTATGAAGTCCTTGAGAATTTCAAATAATGTGAGAACATGAGCATGCATAGAGGCTAGAAACACTGCAGCATTTGTTGAGTACGAGAGAGGAATCAGCAAAAGAAACTCAAGTGAGCCAATGGGGAGAAAGAAAGTATGATTTGGATTACAGGCACCAAAAGAGGGACAGCAGGAGGAAACATTTAATAAAGTCACATAATTCCGAACAATTATGTAACTTTAGGGCTCACAGTACACAGTGTTTTATAGAATGTTTCACTACAATACAAAGGGAGAATCCTCAGCAGAATAGGTTGATAAAGGAAAGGTATTTGACAAATGGAAAGAATGAGTGAACATGATTTTTGACTTCCCAAGTTCAGAAACCAAGGTGTGATGGTGTATAGAGAGTATGGGGAGAGAGATGGTCTCAGTCAGTGTTATGGTTTGTGTCTAGATGTCCCCTCAAAGCCTCATACACTCATAGGGGCAGGCTTCTAGAATTTGTGATTGATTCATGGTGCAATGCTAGGATTATGGGTGTGAGTGCTACACCCACCCTAGGATGGGTGGCCTACATAAAATATTAGGGATAGAAAGAGTCTCATGTGCTCCACCCCTTTTGCTCTTGTTGCTTGTGCTGTTTTTCACTGCCATGAACTATTGCCCTCTGCCATGTGCCACCATGCCTTGGAGCCAGGTGATTATGAACTGAAACCTTCATAAACTATGAGCTAACCAAACCTTTCCTTCCTTAACTGTGGGTGTCAGATATTTTGTCTCTGCAATGAGAGAAAAATAACCAAGATAGCTTGGGATTGCCATACCAAAATATCATAGACTTTGTCTTAGTTACTTTTCTCTTGTTGCTGAGACAAAATACTTGACACTCAAAGTTAAAGGAAGAAAAGTTTATTTAGCTCACAGCTATACAGGTTTCAGTCCATAATCAGCTGGCTCCAAGGTAAGGTGGCATGAGAGAGGGACAACAGTTCATGCAGCAGGAGACAGCAAAAGCAGCAAGAGCAAAAAGGAGGAGCATGCCTCTTTTCCTCCCTTATATTTTATGCAGACTATCCACCCAGGGTGGGTGCAGCACTCACACCCCTAATCCCATCACTAGACATTGAACCAGTCACAAATTCTAGATTCAGCTGCCTTTAAAAAGCCTGTCCAGTAGCCACATGAGGCTTTGGGAGACCTCCAGACACAAACCATAACAGACTGGATGGTTTGAACAATAGAAATATGTTACCCAACGTTTTGGAGACTGGGAATTTCAAAATCAAGGTGGTGGCAAATCTAGTTTCTGGTGAGGGCTTTCTTCCTGGTTTGCAGATGGGTTGCATTCTCACTGTGTTCTCACATGGCCTTTCCATAGTGCTGGTGAAGGGTAAAAAGGAGGCTGTGTGGTATTTTCACTTATAAGGATACTAATTGTTTTGGATCAAGACACTACATTTATTCATGTAGTCTTAATTACTTGCCTACAGGCCCTGTCTACAAATAGCCACATAGATTGTTAGGGCTCCAATATAAGACTTTTGAAAGGGACACCACTCCGTCTATAGTAGACATGTTCAGGGATGAGAAAAATTAGTGATAAATGAACTCTAGAATTTTTTCTGTTGATTTGGAATAGAATTAATGAGGCTGGCTGCCCTGATTCCAACTCAAAGGATTTTGAACGTGAACATTAACTTTTCTCCCAAGGACCCACTGTAGAGTATTTGAGCAGTTGGCCATCAGCATATCATTTCTCAGAGAGTTGGAGGTGCGCATTCTGGAGTTGTGAGAACATTCACTTTGGCCACAGTACCTGATTGTCTTTAGCTTGTCAGTATGTGCTGTGCTGGAGACCACGGTCATGGTTACTGGGTGGATGGATATGTTTCTCAAGTCAAGCTCATCAGAGCCAAAAACTTACTTTCTGTATTTCATTTAAACTCTTGGGGTTGCAGACTGAATTTCTTCCATATTTACACAATGAACATGTACTCCTAGATATTGTTGGCAACAATTTTGTGGCCACAGAGGGGAAACCTGATGAGAAACTGGAGCTGGAAAACAAAGGGAGGGAATGTGGACTGCCTATACTGTGTGAGCCCAGGCATCAGCCTCCTACCTGGCTTTTCAGATACACCAATACATCCCTTTTATTTTTATTGCTTAGGCCACTTGGAATTGTGTCACTTCTTACATGTAACTGAAAGCATTTTAGCAAGTACTACTTTCCATTTCTTTGGATGCAAGATAAAAATTAAAACATCCATTTATTTATTTTTTTGACTTTGTAGTTCATGTGGTTATTTGACATCCATTATCTCATTTGATCCTGACAAATAGCATGCCATTTTACAGATGAAGGTCATTAGTTGACAATTTGGCACTAGAATTCGTATCTCTGATTCTTGTTCACTTCATTGCCATTAAATCCCTTTTAAATATAATCAGCTGAATGTTGAATCAGTAGTGGCATGATTCATCACTAATTCTTGTCTCTGTGTTATGTTTATGTTTTTAATGTATTTTTCTAAATCAGTGAACACCTTTATAGAGGCTATGGGTTATAGCAAATAATCAATACTTAGCATTAAGATACATCATATATTAATGTGTTCACAAAAACTCACCAAGCTACTTAAAATACATTTGTCCATCCAAGCCAGAAGGATTACATTCTAGAATGCTAAATGAGCTTGCGGGTTTTATCTTATGTTTATTATTTTAATGATGTTTATTGTTATTGTCCTTTTTTATGAACTTTTGGAAAATGAGAGAGGCGCAATAAGGGTATTTTCAAAAAGGAGTCAGTAGGAACTGCATACTTAAATCTTTACATAAAAAAATCTAAAGCAATTCTAGAAAAGAGCTAAATGTTACATTTGTGGCAATTTGAAGAGTTTGACAATTACTGGTGTAAGTCTTTTCCATCAACAGATTTAGTCACTAAGTCAGTCTTAACAATAAAATTAACTTTGGAAGAGTGTGTTTAGTATTTTGATAGCTGAAAGGCACTCCATATTATTCTATGATTTCAGCAAAAAGTTCTGAGTCTTTTCTAATAGATTTATACAGTAGTTAAGATGACAAATGTAGCCTGTAAAATCAGAGGGGTCAATAGTTTTACAGGTAGTTTAAAAGCATACCCAAGCAATAATTTTGTTTCTATATATTTGACTCAGTTGCCTAGAAAATGTTCAGTCCTCCACTTCAGTAGGTGGTATAGCATCCATTTTATTTTGTGCATGGCTCCTTTTTCGTTTTCTTTTGTCACTACTTTTTTTGTCCACATTTTTAGTGCCATTTTACCTATTTAGACACTCCTCCGGTATGTTTAATAAGGGTATATCCCAACATTCTTGAATATATTTATTTTGTCATTGCCGAAGCTTTGAAAATGTATGATGTTGTTTGTGTTTCTTAAAATTTATATAAGTGTTACTGAGATATAAATCAAATTCTTGTTCTTTTTTCTTTCACTCAGTGTTGTGATTTTAAGAACTATTTATGTGCACTTGGTAAATCTGGTTTATTTCTTCTGACTATTTCATAATTTTTATAGCATTTCATCACATGCACTTGCCGCATTCTACTTGTCCATTCTTCAAGAGATGAATCTTGCTTCCATAAACAATGCTGCGATAAACATTCTTGCACACATTTCCTTATGGACCTGTATGAAACATTCTCTGGGGTGTATACCTAGAAGCAAATAGTGCCAAGTCATTCATCACACAGCATTTTAACTTGTGTATACTTCTATCAGTGTCTGTAGAGATTCCTTTTTCTCATAACTTCTAAGCATTTGGTGTTATCCAGTTGTCTGTTATTGTCACTATTATGTGTATGAAATTTCATCTTTTTAGCATTTATCCAGTTAATAGAGGTCATTTCTTCATATTTCTCCAAGTCATTTGTTTCGAAGTTTTTGAAGTTCCTAATCTATCCTTAGCCTATTTTTCTTTTGTTGTTGATTTTCAGAAATCCCTGACTAGTGCTAGATATTAATCCCTTGTGACTTTTGGGTGACTCAATTATCTCCTCTCAGTCTGTCACCTGTCTGACAATTTTGTGTCTTTTGTTAAGAATTCTCTCATTTCAGTGTGGTCAAATCAGTCTATGTCCCTCTTTATACATTTTGGACCTTTCATAATAGTATCTTTCCCAATCCAAGATCTCAGAAAGATTTTCATATATTTTCTATTCTTACCTTTATGACTTTGCCTTTTTCAGTTAGGATTCTAACATATATAGAGTTCTGTACATGTTGTGACATGGGTTTCACCTCCATTTAGTGAATCAGTTTTCTTAACTATACCCACTAAATGGATATGAGAATGGACAATCTAACTGGCAAATCCATATAACAGTATACAATTCAACATTAAAAGGTGAGTTACCTATACAGGTAGCAACATGGAAACTTAAAAGAAAATTACATTATGTGAAACAAATCTTGCACAGTGGTGTATATGTTGCATGATTTTGTTTATATTAGTTGCAGAACAGGCAAATTTTGTATGGTGGAAAAATATCAGAACAGTGGTAGGCTGTGGTAGGGGTGGATATTTGGCTAAAATGAGTCATGTTTTGCAAAGATTTGGCTTATATATATGTTTGCATCTGTAAACAGTGATTCATGTGCTTTGCCAACTTTTACATTTCACTGCCTGCATAAAATATATTCATGTACATTTTAGCTGTAAAGAAAAACATCAATATTGAACTCTAACTTATGATGTGCAAACTAACATATTATTTAGGGGAAGTGAACTAATATTTATGACTTACTTTGAAGTGGATCCCCAAAATGAGATGGATTAATGAATGGAGAGAGAGAGGTGGTTATATTACGTAGTGAAGCAAATGTAAAGTATCAGTGGCAGAAACTAGGGTATAAGGCGCTGCTTGGAAAACTCAACTTGGCTGTGTTAATAATTTGTTCAGTCTCGAGTTTTCTGTGTAATTTGTCATATAATTTCTAAATAATGATGGCTTAATTTTTTTCTCTCCAGTCTTATTGCACCTGCAATACTGATCTGAAAGCAGGTGTGGTGGATGCTTTGAATTAGCTTTAAGTATCTTTTCTAACCTCATTCTGATGTGTTCATCTGGAGAGAGTGTTGGAAATGAGTAACATATTTTGCTAGTGCAGATTGTAGAAAAGGTGCCACTGTCCTGGAACCAGCATTGTTGTGGAGGCTTCCTGGTTCAATAACTAGCTTCCAGATATTTTTTAATCACTCATCTAAAATACAAATTTGTTATGTAGTATTTGACACATACAAAATCATAAAACTGTAACACATTATGTAAATGACAATGAATAATGACAAATTAACCACCTGCACTGTATTTAAGAATTAGAAGCATCTAGTAGATGGCATGGTAGTGCACACCTGTAGTCCCAGCTACTTGAGAGGCTGAAGCAGGAAGACTACATGAGCTCAGCCTTGTGAGGCCAGCTTAGGAAACATAGACAAGACTCTGTCTCCAAAAGCAAAAAACAATTAGAAATATTATCCATATGATTGAGTCTTCCTTTACATACTTCTTTATCCCCTCACTCTATTTGCAATTATATTATGAACATGCTAGTAACTGTACTCTGGTACAGATGTATAAACTTTCTCTAGCATGTGCCCAAGCAAGAAATAGCTACATTCTAGGATATCTGAGTTCTCAAATTTGTAACAGAGGGCCCAATGGCCTTTTAATGTTGCTCTGACAATTTACCATCTGTTAGCAGAGTGTCAGTTTTCACTGAGTCATATCCATTAGGACACAGTATTATCCAATTTCTTAATTTTTGCAAATTAATTTATTTAGAATGGTGTCTTATTATGATCTTAATTCATATTTCTTTGGTTAGGAATATAGTTGAACATCTTATGTTTATTTGCTTTGTAATTCTCTTCTATGTTAAATATCAGTTCATGTCTTTTGTCCATTAATTTTTTTGATTGCTTTTCTTCTTGATTCAAAGTTATTTCTATAGGGCTGGGGATTTAGCTCAGTGGCCTAAGTGCCTGCCTGGCAAGCGCGAGGTCATGCGTTCAATCCCCGGTGCCGCCAAAAAAAAAATTAAATAACAAAGTTATTTCTATATTTTATACATTAATTCTTTGTTATGCATACATTGAATATTTTCTTCTATTTTGTGTTTTACTTTATTTACTTTTGGTGTTTTTTTTATGAACTGATGTCACTTTTATTGTAGTTTCTTCAATTCTCTTCTATGTTTATTGTTTTTTATGATTTAAGGAATTCATAACATTGGGTCATAAAAACATTGTATGGCTTAAATGGGTTGATTGTTTTCATGTTCTTTTCTAGTTTTGGTGAGAAAGTTATTCTTCCTTTTTAGAGTTACCTGGGAATAGTGTTTCATCTTTTATTCCCTGGGAGATTATGTGTATTTTGGAATAATGTACTCTAAAAATTTGATGGAACCTGCCTATGAAAAGATCTTGCCTGAGGAGGTTTTAAATTATGAGTACTATTTCTTTAATGGTTCACACACTCTTTAGATTCTATTTCTTCCTGAGTCAATATTGTCATACTTGTTCTAAGAAGTTGTCCATTTTATCTGAGTTAAATTTGTTTTATATAAAAATTGCTTATAATATTTTTATTTATCTGCATGAAATCTGTCCACATACATTTTTCTTCATTCCTGATATTATTTTTGCCTCTTTCCTTTTTTCTTAATATTACTTGACTTTTTTCCATCTCATAACCTTTCCATGGAACTAACTTTTGGCCTTTTGACCCAGTTTTTGATCTGCTCTTGTTTTATATTCTTTTTTTTTTCTTTTCTTTCCTTTTTTTGTTTTGCTTTGTCCTCTTCTAAATTCTGAAGTAAAATGTCTTGTAAATTAACTTCTGGCCCTTTTCCCACAATGCAAACATTTTAAAATACAAATTTCCTTTCAAGTATTAGTTTTGTTCTTACCCACAAGTGCTGATAGTGTTTTCATTATAATTAGGAACTTCTAGGAACTCAGACCTCCTTTCCGGAAACAGGGAAAAGAGTCCCAGCTGGGAAAACTTGAGAATATCACTATAA
>RJWT010006285.1:0-11535 GCA_004365215.1 Cuniculus paca
CCTCTTAGGGAGAGATATTTTATCATGTTTAAATACTATAATGTATATGCACCCTGGTCAAGTATGCTGTCTTCCCCTTATGGAGACAGAAATAAATCCTAAAATATGGGCCATTAAAGGCAAAATATAGAGGGCAATAAAAGCTGCTCCAGGACAGGCACATCTCAGAGATCCTACTATTTTTCCTCATCAAAGGCAATATCTTTAAGACCTGAAGTTAAGAGAAGATTAGTACCTATAATGGATAATCCAAGGACACAAAGTTTGCTTAAGCCCTGTAGCAGTCCATGCAATACTCCAGTCTTGGGAATCCAAAAACCCAGTGGGGAATACAGGCTAGCACAGGACCTTAGGTTAATAAATGAGGCCGTAGTGCCAATTCACCCTCTCGTACCTAACCCGTACACGCTCCTTTCTCTAATCCTGGAGGATACCAATTGGTTTTCAGTGTTAGATTTAAAAGATGCCTTTTTCTGTGTTCCCTTACATACAGATACCCAATTCCTTTTTGCTTTTGAAAACCCACATGATCAGGCATCTCAATTGACATGGACTGTGCTCCCCCAAGGATTCAGGGATAGTTCACATCTTTTTGGACAAGTGCTTTCCCATGACTTACCATGTTTTGAGTTTTCCCAGGTCACAGTCTTACAATATGTAGATGATATACTGTTATGTGCCCCCGCAGAAGAGATCTGTAGCCAGGGCACTTGTGCTCTACTAAATTTTCTAGCAGACAGAGGATACAAGGTTTCCAAATCTAAGGTAAACTTTGCAGTCTTGAGGTAAAATATTTAGGCCTCATCATATCCATAGGGATCCAAAGACTAGGAAAAGAATTAAACCAATCCTCTCCTTCCCACAACTCAAGACTCTAAAACAGCTAAGGGGATTCTTATGGATTACAGTCTTTTGTGACCTTTGGATACCCAGATACAGAGAGATTGCATGACCCCTCTATCAACTTATAAAAGAAAACCTAAAGGCAGATACCCATATTTTAATTTGAAACCTGAGTCCCAAGCTACATTCCAGGGGCTTAAACAAGCACTTCTAACTGCCCCAGCCCTGAGCCTCCTCACAGAACATCACTTCAATTTATATGTCAATGACAGTTGAGGCATCACCTTTGTTGTGCTTATGTAGGATGAAGAACCTGCTCAACAACCTATAGGTTATCTGAGCCATGAATTAGACATTGTAGCAAAGGGATTGCCTACTTGCCTTAGAGCTGTGGCAGCTGTAGCTCTCTTAATACCAGAGGCATCGAAGCTGACTAGGTAAAGATCTCCTCATATATACACCTCACAATGTGACCCAACTTCTCGCTTCCAAAGGAAGTCTATGGCTGTCAGAAAACCAACTTCTTAAATACCAGGCTCTACTTTTAGAAGGACCTGCTATTCAAATAAAGACAAGTTCCTCCTTAAACCCTGCCACCTTTTTACCAGAGGAGGAAGAAATTGAGTTTAACAGGCATGACTGTGAACAAGTAATTCTCCATACATATTCAGCTAGAGAAGACTTATTAAACATCCCCCTTTCTGACCCTGATTTAACCCTCTTCTGTGATGGCAGCTTCTTCATAGAAGATAGAACAAGAAAGGCAGGGTATGCAATGGTAGCTTTACATCAGACTCTTGAAAGTTCCTCACTTACACCTGGAACTAGTGCTCAGCTAGCAGAACAGATAGCCCTGACCAGGGCCCCACAGCTCACCAAAGGACAAAAAGTCAATATTTACACGGATTCAATATATGCTTTCCTAGTATACCATATGGACCTTGAGAAAGTGACTTACCTCTTGGTGGAAATCTTTGTTAACCATACTCATAATTATTCTGTTAATTTTATTATTTGGGCCATACATACTTAATTGTTTCTTTGGCTCTGCTCTCCTTCAGACTTAGAGTTGTACACCCACTCAAGATAAAGCTGCCTGGTATCTATCGAGGTCCTTTAGATAAACCCTCTGTAGAATATCTCTGAGTGCTGATCAACATCTATGACCCCTTTCAGCCTGAAGTAGCCAGATCAGTCATCGCCCATTATCCCTCACAGCAGTTCAGGTTACTTCTTCAGAGTGCAGAATATTACTGGAAGCTGAGATAGTCAGAATTATTATAGGTAGTCAGACAGGGCCAGGTCCTCCATGGAGCCAATACAAAAACCTAGATATCTTGCAACTGTAAAGGGGAGAAACACCTCCTGCTGTGGGCCAGACCCCAAGATAGCAGATCAAACAAATCTACCCACTTCCTGATGATTGATATTCTAAATGGGTCTGTAGCTCTCTGAGGAAGCCAGGAGTCACCTATCTCGACTCCCTAGAGGAAGAGTCACTGCTTGCTCACTAGCTACAAGATTCCTTCCTCATTTGTGCCAGACTTAATCAATTTTACCTGAGCAATTAACCTTATTGGTTAACCATAGTTCTGTCCCACCTTACGCCCACCTTAGGAATTCCCATTCTTCCCCACCTTGGACCCATCTACTCTATAAAAAGTCCCTAAAAAAGACAGAGTCTCTGGCAACCCACTGGGGACCCCTTCTGTCTCTCTGACAGAAGTTTTCTTTCTTTCTCTCAATAAATATATTCTGCTCTTAACCTCCATTGTTCCTAAAATTCATTCTTCAATTTTAGAGAACATGAACTCATACCAGACATAGTGGGTTGAGAGTTTCATTCCCCTGTATCAATAGCAGAGGAAGAACTTATCATTGTTTGCAGATGACCTGATAACTCTAAGTACAAGACCCTCAAAATTCCTTTGAAAGACTGGAGGTAGGGCCAGAGATCTAGCTCTGTGGCCTGAGTGCCTACCTGGCATGTGCAAGGTCGTGAGTTCAATCTTCAGTGCAGCAAAAAAAAAAAAAAAAAAAAAAAAAAAAAAAAAAAAAAAAAAAAAAAAAAAAAAAAAAAAAAAAAAAAAAAAAAAAAAAAAAAAAAAAGACTACATGTAATAACCAAATTCAGTAATCTAGTTGGATACAAAGTGAACACTCAAAAATCAATAGCAAAACTCACTGAGAGATAAATAAGAGAAACCACACTCTTCACAATAGCATCTTAAAAAATTTTTGGAATAAATCTTAACAAAGGAAGTCAAAGATTTGTACAATGAAAATTACACTACTCTGAAAAAAGAAATCAAAGAGAATTTCAGAAAATGTAGAAACATCCCTTGTTCATGGATAGGAAGATAACATATGATGAAAATGGCCATTCTCTCAAAATTGTTATACAGATTTAATGCCAATCCAATCAAAATACCATTAGTATAACTCACAGATCTAGAGAAATCATTCCTAAAATTCAGCTGGAACCAGAAGAGACCTAGAAGAGCAAAAGTAATTCAGGGCAACAAAGACAAGGAAAGAGGCATCACAATCCCAGACTTGAAATTATACTACAAAGTTACTGTGATAAAATCAGCATAGTACTGGAATCAAAACAGACCTGAAGATCAATGGAATAGATTAGAAGATACAGTCAGAACTACAAACACATTAGAAGATACAGTCAGAACTACAAAGCCACCTTATCTTTGACAAAGGGGCTAAACATGTTCACTGGAAGAAAGACAGCCTCTTTGATAAGTGGTGCTGGAACAACTGGGTTTCCATATGCTGAAAACTAAAACTAGACCCATCTTATCACCACGCACTAAACTAAAGTCAAAATGAATCAAAGATCTAAATATTAAAACAGAAACACTAAATCTGCTGGAAAACAAAGTAGGTAGAAATCTTAAAGACATAGAGTTAGGTGGAGAATTCATGAGGAAAAGTCGAACTGCACAGGAAATACTTTCTAGAGTCAACAACTGGGATCTCATCTTATTAAAAAGTTCTTGCATGTCAAAAGAAATCTCCAGCAGAGTGAAAAGAAAACCCACAAATTGGGGAAAAGTTTTAGTCAACTGTCTCTCAAAAAAAGGACTTCTATCTAGAACATATAAAGAGTTAAAACATATCAGGCCTCCAAAATTCAAAGATCCAATCCAAAAATGGCCATCCAAGATGAAAACACACTTCTCAGCTGAAGAAACACAAAAGGCAAATAAATACATGACAAAATATTCAGCATCACTGGTCATTAGAGAAATGCAAATTAAAACTACATTGAGATTCCATAAAACTCCAGAAAGAATGGCCAAGATCAAGAAAACAACCAATAACAAATGCTGGAGAGGCTGTGGGGTAAAAGGAATCCTTCTCCACTGTTGGTGGAAGTGTAGACTGGTGCAACCACTGTGGAAATCAGTCTGGAGGTTCCTAAAAAGCCAGGATTGGAAGTGCCATTTCACTCAACTATTCTGTTTCTGGGCATATTCCCAGAACTGAAAACATTATACCACAGTGATATATGTGCACCCATGTTTATAGGAGCATAATTTGTAATAGCCAAATCTTGGAAACAACCCAAATGCCCATGAACTGAGGAATACATAAAAAAGATGTGATATTTTAATACAATGGAGTATTACTCAGCTATAAAGAAGGATCTCATTGAGGCTTTTATAGGCAAATGAATGCAACTTGTGACCATACTCATAAGTGAAATAAATCAGACTCATATGTGTAAATACCATATTGTCTCCCTAGTGTAAGAAACTGAAAGAGTAAATAAGATCCAAAACCTTCAATAAATATTGTGAAATGGTAAGAAACTGTCAAATGGGGAAAATAACTTGGATAGTGTAAAGGAGTAGAGAAAGAAGGGAAAAGAAAAAAAGATATAAATTTGTATACATACATACATAAGCTAATTAAGACTATTATACTAGCAAGTCTATTAGTTCTTGGAACAGAATGGTTAACACTCATAGGATCAGATCAATTTTGCATGTCTGTATCTGGTAATCTAAACAACTTTTTTGAAGATAACTATGCAAAATAACGACTATTGTTGAATTCCCCTCATCTTGTTTTGAAAGTGTATGTTGTTTTTACTTTAGGGCTTTTGTTGTTGCTGCTTGTTTGTCTCTTTTGCTTCTTGTTTTTCTTATCTGTTTGTTTTGTTTTGTTTCCCCTCTTAAAGAAAAGAAAAGAAAAGAAAAGAAAAGAAAAGAAAAGAAAAGAAAAAGAAAGAAAGAAAGCTCTCACGAGCACTGCAATGACAGGGTAGGCATCCGTGTGTCCTGGGAATAAACCTCTTGAGCTGTGTTCTGAAAGTGATTATTCACCTGAAGGTCTTTAAAAGGCTCACATCTCACTCCTGAAGCTTCTGACTTAAACTTGCCTGACTGCAGGGCAAAGTTAGATTTTTGTCTATTTTTACTCTCTAAAAGTGTTTACAATGTGAATGTAGAGTCAGAACAACTGATTTGTGCTCCAAAGGAAACTACTCAAGGCTAGAATTTTCAAAACTAGAGATGAGTGTATTCTTGCCAGGGTGAAGGAGCTCACGAGGAAGCTACTAGTCATCTTGGAGAAAGAAAGATACAGTGGGTGGAACCACATGGCAAGGACATGGTGTCTGCATAAAACATGATCCTAAATACTTGGCCCTCTGGAATGGCTGGAGGGGTAATTACTCTGAACTGTGATGGGACTGATTTTGTTGGCTTACAATAATGGGGCAGGTACCCTTGCTATTAATATTCTTCTCTTTGTTGAAGTTTGAAGTGGGAAGTTCCTTGTGTGTTGATATAATCAATGACTTTAGTAGAAGTAACTCACAAGCATTTAGCACATATATTTTCAAGCACGCTATACTTCCCTAAGCCCTTTGTGATAATGTAGAGTTTACTGGTCTTGGAAAAGGAATTTATTAACACTTTACATATAAAATACATACATACACATATACACTTCATACATGTGTATTTTGTATATATATATATATATGCTGGCTTTTCTGCAAATAATAATTTTAAGAATAAAATTAACTAAGTATATTTTTTCTATATTTGGTATATTTTCTTCCCTTACTTCATCTCCTATTTTTCCTGGTTTTGTTTTACTGTGAAACTTTATTTTCACAATACATTTTTTATTCAATACTTTTAGATTTTCATTTAGCTTAAACACTTTATATCTTAGCATATAGTCTACTAACTGTTACCTCCATGATAACTTGATAGGGCATAAATTTATGAGTTCTTTCTTTGTTCCATAACGTACCTGTGAAACTTAATTATTTTTAATCTTTGTATCTAGCTTCCAACTGGTCACCTTACCACAATTTTTGGCTTTCTATTAATCCATTTATTGCTTAGCAGCCAGAGTAGTCTCATGAAAATATACATTAATTGCATAAAAATATTGATTAGCCCTGATTCAAAACAGTAGTGGCTTGACAAGTGTCAACATAAAATAAAAACTACTCAATTTAGCCTAACCAACCTATACATAACTAGTGATTCAGCAAGCAAATGACACAATTCCTAGAGATCGGAGTGTAGAGGCAGAACTAAAAAGTATGCCGTGGAGTTGCAGAACTGAAATTCCAACTCCAAAGGGGATGAAACTCTTCCTCCAGGTTGACACGCAAGTTTAATAATCAATCACTTTTTGTGCTCGTGTCTGTGTGTGAGAACAGGAAAATACAAGTGTTCTTTACCTTGTTTACAAGACTTACCTAAATATTCTTAATGAAAATGACATGTTTACCTTTCCAAAATACACCTATTTTAAATGCATTTGAATCAATAGATGGTTAGTAGTTTGTATGTTTTCCAAGTCGATCTTATGAAAGAAGGCATGGATCTAATCACAAGACCGCTGTTGTGTCATGGGGGTCCAGTTCAGGTCTCCAAGACAGGTCACACAGTGCCCCTTGTGTGTGCTAGGAATGCTGCTGTGTGTCTAACGAAGCCCTACCAGTCCCTCCACATAGGGCAACACGTCGACCCTCACCTCCTTCATGTCATTTGGAAATGAGTTCTGTTTCCCCACCTCAAGAGCCCTCTCCAACCTGTCAGGCTGAAGCGCCCACAACCAGGATCTTTCCCCATTCTTCATGCTGTCAGCTTTACTTTTTCCTTGTAATCATCACTGTAATTGTAATTACTGGGTTCATGTTTCATTTTCCTTTATATGTCACTATTTTACCTCCTACCTCTACAGGTGAAATAATCCACTACATTTCTTCCTAAAAACCATATTTTTTTTCATAAAAACAAAGAGATCTGGAGCATTGATGACATCATATTTTTGTGTTAGATTGACCCTTGAATATCCTCTCAATTGCTGTTTCATTCTTTGCTTTGCTTTTGCTATTTTTTAATTAAACTCTCAATATAGTTTTTTTCTTAGAAACATAAAAGAGGGTAATATACTGTTCTTATTGAACTTCTTATTTATTAATGGGATGTAATTTTGCTACTCAAATAACTTGGCCAGATTCCTGTTACCACTTTTTATTTCCTCCTGTTATTCTTGTGTACAGAGATTCATCTGTGAAAATTCCTGTTTAACGGACTGAGCAGAGGGGCAGATATTTGGGGAAATCTAAAACAGTCTGCAAATTGGTCTCTTTGCAGAACTGCAGAGTGAAAAGCCAGAGCCCTCAGCATCTGCTGAGCACATTGCCCTTCAATGCCTCTGCCCTTAATATTTACCACTCTCAGCAACACCATCCACACACTTCTCCTTGTACCCCTTTTAATCCTGTGCTAAGTGTGGTACAGTGGCAATTCATGACTTAAGGGAAATGTGGCAGTCATAGAGCAGACGACAGAAACATCCTCAAGTCTCAATCCACAATGAAATGTCTCTGCTTGGAAGGGGTTTATATCCCTGTAATCACACAGGACTGGCCAGAGCATTTCTAAAGGCTTCAAGGGAACAGGAAATGGTATTTTTCCTTGTACTGGACAGAAGAGGGAAACTGGATTTGGGTAAAAAGTTGAAATGAAAAAAAAAAAAGTTGAAATGAATCCAGAAACTCCTACATCACTGAGTGAAAGAGGAAGCAGGCAGGGAGGCAGGAAACCATCTCCTGTGTGCTGGACTTGTATTTATTTCAGCATCACATGGAAAGCTTGGTGAAGGTGCGAAGTGTATTTTTGTGTAATAACCTAAGGCATAATCCCTATTCTGCTTGTTACAGACATAAAATACACCCTCTGGGAGGGCAACGCAGCCATCTCTGATTTCCTTTCATAAAATTTGTATTTAAAGCTAAATTTATTCACATTGTCGATCACTTTCCTAAGTCCTCTTTCCTATCCACTTAAGGACTTTGGTCAGAGAAAACCCTTGGTAGAGAGAAGCAGCCGGAGCCAGTTCCTCCTCAACCCCCATAGACCGACTCTGTGCTTCTCCACCACCCCGGGCCAGGAGCGCTTGGCTCTCGCAGACAGCCATCACTCTATGGAATCTTCCTCGTTGAACTTCCATTTCCTTCTCTCACAGTGGGAACAACAAGACCCATGAGAGGATTAACAGTACTCTCCTTTTGAAAGTCACTCATCAATGCTCGCATTGCACGATATTCTCAGGCGAGGGACACTTGGCGTGTAGAACTCAGAAATACTGACTTTCTTGGTTCACTGTAACTGGACAGAAGATGAAGGCCTTTAGGTTTAGTGATAGAATCAAACTGATTTTAGTAAAATTTGACACAATAGATATTAATCTCATTATCTACTCTGTTTTCTAGAATGCATTAAATTGATGCATTTTTATGTTTTCGAATTTGAGGTTGGTGAGAGAAGAAATTGACCTGAATGTTTGTACATGATTACTGTCTAATATTCTGTGTCTACTTTTCTATCTTTCAGGCTACTATGCAAAGATGCAAAGGGAAAATAGAGCATGGATGGCTAGAAAGACAGGCAGACGTGGCTATTCTTCTGAGAGTCCATGCAACTCAGTATTATGCAATCATTTTGAAAGTCACTAATATATGCCTTTGGTCCTAAATTCATCACTTTGGCATGTGATGCCCTCTGAGTGACCTGAACTTTATGCATCTCAGTTTTTCTCTTAAAGAAACATTGTGGGAAAAGTATGTGTTTTTATCAAAGACAACATCAAAGATGGTTTTCAGTGGATAACAGGTGTATGGACATCAATTGCTTTTGTGACATGAAAAGTCCAGCCTACAGTAAGTACTGATCATGATCCCTGATAGTGTTCTGGACTTCTACTGCATATCAGAGTGAGTATGCATAATGATAATGTACTCTTCATTGCAAAAAGCTGTGCAGAATAATTTGGAGTGTTTCATCAAAAAAAAATGTTTAATGAGGTAAATGTATGCAACTTACTTTAAATATTGCAGTTTATACATATATTGAAACTTTGCATGATACTCCATTAATATGTGAAATATTTATGTTTCTCTGTGTCAGTTACATTTTAAATAAGAGGAACAAGGAAGATAGAGAACAAACCGAAAACAGTCTTTTCTTGATTAATATTAATGTCTATGGAGGAAAATATAGACGAACCCCACATTTGGTGAGCTTACCATGTGACACATTTAAAATTAAAACATAGAAATATCAAAATGCTCAATAAATTATACCTATCACATATAATCAGTATAATATTTAAATTAGGCTACACACATTTACCTCCTACAACATCGATTTCTTTGATGAAACATTCTAAATTATTTTTGGTTTATTATTTGATGGAAATTTATTGTATAGCTTGAGAAAATGAGAATTACAGAGTCATATTTCTTAATATTTTAGTCTGATTATATTCAGTGTATGTCTTTTGGAAGATTTTTGGGCAAAGGGGCTAAAAGGGAGGCACACTAAGTATTTCATGCAGTAGATATTTAAGGTTCAAGCTGGAGTGGTAGAACAAGATACAGGAATAAGTTGAGGGTCATTTGTCAGGTGAAATGGCTCTGTCCATTGACTATACTAGAGAGGATAAGAGCTAAGATTAAACATGGGCTTTGGAGCCACCAGAGAAAGGTTCACAGGGCCATGAGAACAACTAGTGGAAGAACCAAAACTAGGAGAAAGATGATAAATTACGTGAATGAAATTGAGGGAGTAGAGTTTTGACGAATTCTAAAGTTTGTAAGAGTAGTCAGGGCTGGAGATCTACTTTTAGGAGGCACTGACTTATAGATGGTTATTAATCTATTACTTTAAGTTAAAGTCAGTGGGATGAAATCAGTTGCATAAGTGAGTGCAGAAGGCAAAATAGTGTGTCCAAACTGGCAGGGGACACTTTTAAATGAGAGGAATGAGAAAGACAGAACAAATCTAAGACAGTCTTTTCTTTATTAGTATTAAGTCTATGGAGGAACATATACAAACCCCACATTTGGCAAAACATACTATATAACAGGTCATGCCAGAGGCTTTTCATAAAATCTTCTCATTCATCCTGAAACAACACTTTAGAGATGGTACATAGAGTATACATTCCAGAGAGAGAGAGAGAGAGAGAGGTAGAGAGTGAGTAATCAAACACATTAACTAAATTTCCAGGACAAAATGTCTGGATTTTCAGTTCAAATTTTCCTAGAATCCAAGACCATGCTTCTTTCTGTATGGTATTGATATTTAAGAAGAAAGTAAAGGAATATTTATGATTATAATGATGTCTTAAAAATAGAAAGTCCCCAAAATAGATATAACTTTTTTTGGTTTCATAAGGGTGGTATATAGTTAGCAACTCTTTTTTTTTATTCTATCTTTTGTATTTTGATTTTACAAAAAAAAAAAAACTTTTTTAGGTGAATTGGGGGGAAGATGATGACTTTGTTTATTTGGATAACAGTAAATGTGTTGCTAAATGTTTCCAGTTTCCTTATGACTTCCATGCTTTAGAATTGCACATCTCAATCCTTGTATTTGTTTTACTATCCCCATTTGGTGGCTGGAGTTGCTACAAATGAAGATGGTTCTGTATGACAGAGCAAGGATTTTCACAGACTCTTCAGTCTCATGCTTTCATCTGAAGACTAAGAAAGAGTTCCCCACAGCTCCCAATGACAGTGTCTCTTTAATCTCATGTCTGAGTGACTGTGACATTCAGAGGAGATTGAAGTAAGTATGTGTTCTCTATTAATGGTCATGCAAGACAGACGCTGCTATCCTGCAACTGATTTCAAGAATAAACTTGTATTGGGAGAAAATAAAATAAAACAAACCAGTACATTGCTTTGCCTCCCCCACAGTTCTCAATAGGGCAAAGAGCTTGAAGATGGCTTGTCTGTTTCATGCAGTAATACAAAGGCTTGAAGAAGTGTTAAAATAAAATATTCTATAAGAAAAAAGTTAAAGACTAGTTCCTTGTGAAAAACAACTGGTCTAAAAATTAAGCCTTTTGTTTTCATGGCATTAGGAAAGATACTATTAGTTGGAATTCCATGGCTTGTATTTTTGTCCATAGTTTTAAGGTTCCTATCTGCTGCCAAATATTCCTTGATAGGGCAGCTAGAACATGTTACCAGAGAAGCTAATAGATACGTCAAAGAAATGATTATAGGTTTGTCTCTAAAAATTGAAAGAAATAAAGTTGAACCTCACCTTTGTTCAAAAGCACTGCTATGTGACATCACTCTGCCAATAATTCCCCAGTAACAAATGTGTACGACTTTCTCTTTTTTTT
>RJWT010006285.1:11635-29530 GCA_004365215.1 Cuniculus paca
ACGACCTTGCGCTTGCCGGGCAGGCGCTTAGACCGCTGAGCTAGATCCCCAGCCCTGTTTTTGAGACAGGGTCTCACTATGCCATTCAGGCTGGCCTTGAGCTCACTTTGTAGCCCAGGCTGGTCTCGAACTCACAACGATCCGCCTGTCTCAGCCTCCCGAGTGCTGGGATTACAGGTGTGAGCCACCACGCCCGGCTGACTTTCTCTTTTTTATAAAAGATCTCTAAGAAAGAAATACACTTTATGAAATTGAGAGGAAAACATAGCATTGCACACCACATAGCTTGTCATTTTATTATTCACAGGAAGAATTGTGTCCTTTTCCTAAACTTCAATTACTGTGAATCAGTAGATTTAGATTTTTAACCAAGATTGGTATTTTGTTCTTTGATTCTACAAATACTATTTAGCTATGGAGTTTTACCATTTTGGTCCTTAGATAGAAGACTAATTTTCAGAAGAGATAAAACACTTAGGCTCTCTTATTTCTACATGTGTGCACAAGTAAGAAAAGATTTGCAATAAAAAATGTAGAATTTTTACATGTCCAAATGTAAAAAAAATGTACTACATGAGCAATTTTCTTACCATTTCATATTAAGGTTGCACACTATCATAATTCTTTTTCATCATTTTAGAAAGTATAGAAACATGATGAACACTTTAGTAAAATAATATGATTATTATATTTGCATACCATGAGAGGAAGCAAATGCTAAAAATGTTCAGCTGAAGACCAAAACATAATGAAAGACAACTTTAAAGTAGTCCTAATATTTAATGTAAAATACTTTATTATCTGCAAATTGTACAGACAGTTGCTTTATTCGCAAAATTAATAAAGTAATATCCACTGATGTTAGTAAAAATTTGAATTTTTATTATACATTAATCTATATTTTGCCTAGAAAGTGCATGGATCCATTATTAAGAAAATTTCTCTTTTAAAATTATATTCATTTATTTGATTTACTGAAGATTAACTCTTGAATACTGGGATTCATACTGTAATTTTTGTCATTTCTTGAATCATATTTTCAATATTATATAGCTAGTTTGGGCCATTCAAACATTTTTGGAAGAAGTTTATATTTTTAATTTTTTAGTCCTTATTTTTACGTCACTTTTATTTCAATTATTGAAGAGAGTCTCAGTCCTCTGTCTTACATAGGGGAACATCCTATTTGCAATGAAAAGATAAATGGAGAATTTGACCTCTGCGTTTCATTTGATAAATCATCATATTTTTAAAATATGCATTGATATTTAATATGGATTTGATCCATGGCCACAAACTGAAGCATGCAAGACAAAAATTTCATGTAGTGAACATTTTTGAGACTGAGATGAGAGAAATTATTAAGGTAGGTGAGAATTACAGTATATCAGGTGATGTTTCTCCTTCCTAGGTAACAGTGAAAATCTATCACAAAGAGATTCTGAAAGATTATACGTTACCTACTTACTTACTTTATTTATTTACTTATTTTGGTACCAGGAATTGAACTCACAACCTCATGCTTGCCAAGCAGGTGTTGTGCCACTGAGTTACATCCCCAGCCCCTACTTACTTTATTTAAAGGAATAAATAAGACAAAATATTTCATATGGATTGTCATTTTATAAACTCAGGAAGTTTCCTGATTATTATTAACTAACAGTTAAGAAAAATATAAAATATCACAACAAGTCCTTGATGGAGAGCAAGTTAATGTGGTCATCAAGAAACATGGCTCTTGGCCTGCATGGTACAAGTGGCACCAATAATGAGTTCCAGAAATTTCCAGAATGAAGTGGAATTTAAATCACCTCAATTTGATACCATAATGTACAAACTTCAATTTCAGGTGATTAATGCTTTTGGGCTTGAGAAAACAATAGTGGCTGTTGGACTACAAAGTGGTCTCAGGAATCCTAGTAAATGACCAAGAAATTTTATCTCTTAGCCCAAAGGGGGGGTGTGAAATGCATGCAGATTATGTAAACTTTTCTGAATAATAGTTGATGAATCGAAAAAAATGCAAGACATAAAAAATACACATATTTCTTTGAATTTCCAGGAGGTTTTTCTCAACGATTTTAGGGGAGCAAAATCTCTATTTAACAGAAGTTTAGAAACACCTGAGAAATTAGGGCAAGGTAGAAAGATGAAATGAGAGATTACTAAAATTTAAAAGACCAAGTTGTTTTTGTCTATGTAGTCCTGACATAGAAAGTCATAACAATGTACAGCACATACAACAAACTCAACAATGACCAAAGCAAGCCCATTATTTCTCCATTTTATGTTTCTTTCTTTTATTGATCTAAAGTAACTGCAAGATAATATCTGGCTGACATCTAGTCACTCATAATTAGTCTAGGGACTTTCACATGCTATGTTTTTCCAATGCCTTTGCAAGTCTCAGAATCACTGAGACGATCAAGATTCCTGTCATTGCCTTGTAGAGCAGCAGGTGGTCTTTGTTAACAATTTCCCTTTCTTACATTCATTCTTCACCCAGTAACCAGAATTATGCTTATCCTCTTCCTAATATATATATTTCATCATAGCACTTTTCAATGAACTCTTCAGTGACTCTTCACAGTGCAGTCTACAGTCGAGAATGAGTTTTATTTATTTAGCATCACACATCTTGACACAACTTTGCCTCCACTGCAGGCATCATATGAGAAATGCAGAAATATATCTATTGTATAGAAAGGATAAATAATTTTTCAACATGAATGTTAAGGTATTGACTCCTAGCATTTTTAACTTAAAACAGGAACAAAGAAGCTTCATTTAAATGCCATTGTCCTCTATAAAACTTTACCTCACACTCCACCTCAAACCGGAGGTAGGAATTCTCTGCACTTTTCTAACCTTATTCATACTTGCGTGATGGTAGTTTTAGAACAGTTGCAGAATTTATTGGTTTATGTTTCTTTTTGCAAATTGAATTCAAACATGATTAAGCAATTACCTCACTGCTCATCCTTTTTTCTGGAATTTTGCTATTACCTGAACACAGCTATCAATTATTAAAAAATACTGAATGAAGGAACAATGCTCATGGAGGGAAAAGCGAACAGAACTCAGCTGCAGAGGGAGGCAGAAGACAAAACAAAGTCTAGTTTTCAAGGGAAATTTTCCAGGTGAGGTTTTCTCTGCCAAAGACAAAACAAACTTTTTCAGAAAGTTTTGTGTAATGTAGATGCTGAGAATTTTTAAATAAATTAAATTAAACACCAGAAACATAGTTTTAATTAATTTATATCCTACAGATAAGTAGAAAGCCCGAATTTATTTGGGAGGAAGGCAATGGTTTGTTCCATATTTGTGAGTGAGCACTGAATAACAAAATGTCACCATAAAATATGTACATAATATAGGAGCCCACCTCTTTGAAGGTATTAGAGGCTGAATCGAAGTGAGTAGATTCTGTTGCCTAGTTGTTGCTTTATGAAGAAAAGTAACCAGAGCTGTGAATAAGTAATCCTCTGTCTATGTGGATTTCAGACTCAGTCTTAGTACAGTGCATACAATGCACATGGTTATGACAGGCACGTGTGAGAACCCAGGGTATTTTTGACAAAAGGAATAAGAAAAGTGAACCCAGGAAACCAGGATATGGGAAGGAAATGGGAGAAATTAAAGAGTAAAACGCAAAACAAAGGCTCTCAAAACTCCGTCCATACCAACATACCCTAAGATGTCTTTAACCACATTCGTGTAAACGATGCCCAATGATATTTGAAAAAATAAAGAAAATGAAAATAAATAAATAAATAAATAAAATTTTATAGATAAATAAATAAATAAAATGATGTAGGAGATGCCACACAGGAAAAAAGGGTTTGTAACTAAATCCCACAAAACATAAAGTTTTACTATAATAAAAGAAAGAAACCCAGCAAGATGGCACACTCTTGTAATCTCAGTTAGAGTCCTTCGAAGGCTGAGGCAAGTGGATTGCCAATTCAAGTGTGATCAAGTTAGCTAAAGTCCACTTCAAAATAAAATAAAAAGGGTTTGGGATATAGCTCAGTGGTACAATAGCCCTGCATTTTATCCCTGGTACTGAAACAAAAAAAAAGAAAACAATACTTAGACAAAAATTAGAATCTTTGTATCTGACATTGATAATTCCCACAATGTAATCCAAAATTGCCTGTCATACACACGAGAAGGGTAGCATACATTAGAGAAAAGAAAATCAACAGAATTTTCACCCTGCAATAAATCGCTTGTAACAATGTTTTAAAAATTATTGTTATGACAATGCTCAAAGAAAAAAAAATATACTCACATTCTTTTACATGTTTTACAAAATACAGAAAATATGTTTATAGTACATAGCATCTCATTAGAGCAAAAGGAATTCTCAGCAGCAAAACAAAAATGAATACAAGTCATAGAATTGAAATGACAAATTCTGGAATTCAAAAAAAATTACTGCCTGGACGTAATAGTCAAATGCACATAACAGAGTACAGAAAAAATGAAGTTTAAGGTATATCAATCAGTACTTATTACCCAGGGTGTTGAAAAGAGTTATATATTGAAAGTGAAGAAAATCGAATGAAGCAAGCACAATTCACTATTTGTTAGTCAGTATTCAACAAATGTGTAATTTTTAACAATAGAAAAAAAGGCATTTAAATATAAGTCAGGAAAAGAAAAATAATGACAAATCTTGTCATCTTTACATGAACATTTATACCTTTTTGTTTTGTTAACTAGGATAGAAAAAAATACTCTTCCCTTAAGGGTGAGCATAGATTTAAGTTTATCAGTCTCTGCAAAGGTGTTCTTTCTTCCACTCTGTAGCGTGCCCTTCACCTCCAGTTGCAGGCACACTATCTCTTCTCAGAAAATCCATGTGCCTGTGACTTTTTCTGAGTATCACAGATCTGTAAAGCGTCAGGCACAATGCAGACCTCATGTTCAAGGTGGGGAGCAAACTCGACCCATCTTTTGGCCTTTATATGTTGTGCTATAGTTGCTTCATAAACAAGCTGAAGTCAAGTTTCAAAACAAGAATTTGTAGGAATTGGGATGCTACACATAAAATAATAAGACATTTAGTAGTTTTGTTTTGTTTTGTTTTGTCTTTTTGTTTTTCTCCCTGGGGACTGACGTAGGGCTTTCTTACTGGACTACATCCCCAGAATTTTTGATTTTTATTTTGAAAGAGAGTCTCACTAAGTTACTGAAGTGCTCTGGGTGAGGACGGAACTTGTAATCCTCCTCCTCAGCCCCCTGGAGTGTCGTTGGGATCACAGGCACCGGACTCCAAGCCCTGCTATATGTTCTGAACTATGCATTCTCACAGTGTACAAACTCCCAAATTGCCTATAAGACACATGGTTGAAGAAATGTTTAAAAAGAATAAATTTTAAAAAATCAAAGCACTTTTAGAAAAGGAAGGGTAAGTACACTTTCAGAAAGACGACAGCAGTTCACAGGTACCCCATTACAACAATACTATAATCGGTATTGTATTTTACATAATTGGAGATTTCATTTAGCATAATCATTACTCAAAAACACTTTTAGAAGTTTTTCTAAATAACTGAAATACTGCACCATAAGAATGAGATGAATGGGGGTGTGAGCAAATTATTCTAAAGCACAAATGGTCAATGGGTTTTACTTGAATATGGCATTTAATGAGTTAGTACTTACTTGGAGTACTGGATTACTTTAAAGTTATCTTTCAGAGTGTCCTTCAGCGTTTAAGATCTGTACTGTTTCTTCTCTACTATATTCAATTCTTGTCACACCCTACAGTTGTACGCTTTACAGAAACATAATTTGTAGGTTAAGTAATATTTAATTTATCATATCCTAATAAGACAATTTAGATATATCTCTTAAGTAATATTCTAAAGTAAAACATGTTTTGATACTCTGGCAGTACATTTTAGTTATTATAATCTTATTAAAGGAAAGGGATATTTTGTGATAAAATCTGTCAGTTTTCACGCAACTGTCATTTTTAAATTCAGATACTAACTCAATTTTTCATTCACTGGTATGAAATTAATTGAGCTTGAAGTAAAATTTATTCCTGTTAAACTTTCCTTAACAATTTGGTTTAAAGTTTCAAAATTACTTTACTTATCATCATGCTTTACATACAAATTAGGACCTTGGGGTGCATTTAATTAAAGGAAATGAAATATGCATATAAATATTTGAGTAGTTTTTATAACTACATTGGAAATAGAAAAAGCAGTGTAACTCTTAAATTTCTTTGGTTTGTAGAAAATGGAGAGGAATACTCTTGACCATTACTTTTTCAATGTATTTAATGTACTGATAGATTTTGAAACATGCATTGTCATTTTTAAAATCAGCAGTGACTAAATATGATAGCAGCGCATAATAATGCATTGTGAAAGAACTGTATGTTTCAAGAGACACAAATTAATTAATTAAAATCATTTTTTGTTTCAATTGTTCAAGTGTAAGCGGCATATATTTTCTGTCATCAAAAGTATACACAAGAAACTGAATATCTTAAAAATCTACCGGTGCTATTTACATAATTTTAATTATATTACAATGATTTAACAATTTTTTTTGCTTCATGTCATTTTCTTCTGTAAACACAGTGAAATACAATTGATTTCCTTTCCCCTTTAGAAAGAAAGCATTTCATTTCAGTGAGAAAGATGTGTGTATTTAAATAATGTTTTGCCATATAATTATAGATGTGACAATTATTTCTCCTGTAAAATGCTTTAAATTCATTAGATTTTCACAGTATAATATGTCTGGGAACCTGGATGATTTCTGTTGGGCCACAATTTTAGAAAGAGAGCACTAAGGCTAATGAGTAGCATACAACGTTGTCTGGGGATTATATCAACACCAGGCCTAAATGGAACGCTGGTCATAAATGCTGAGGGGATAACCAGGATTGCAATACACCAATGAACAAAACCATGGACAGATCAACAAGTGCCCAAACTCTAAGGTCAACAGGAACTGTGACTTCAAGCCAGCAAGCTCCAGAGTTTTGTCAAGGACAGTGAAGTTTCAGAGCTTAGTCACCAAATTACAAACCAAGACATCAGTATGTACTTGAAGGTCAAATAGAACACTATGAAAAATCACTACTTATTATTTAAAGTCATTTATTTCTTCAGATTTAGCTGTCCCTACTTTCTTTTACATTTTACACTAAATTTTAGAGTTATAAGTCACTTCCTAGGTAAATATGATATTATCAGCCACGCAATGGTCATAGCTCTGTAACTCATTTAAAAGAAATAAAAATATGTGTTATTTTAATATATGTGTCTTTTTTGTCAACTTTCACACAAAGACTTCTTTAAACAGTCCCCAAAGTCTTGGGAGACTTAATTATTAAAGCAACCAGATCGATGTGTACTTGACATTTTCCCAAGTGTGATTCCTTTGAGTTTGTGTTTTTAGTTATATATTTAAAAAAATATTTTACTAATTATTATTTGTGCACATATATAATTTTCAAATCAGGGTAGTTGGCATTTCTATTTGTTTATACTTTTTAAAATTTTTGATTGAAATATGCCAATTATACATATTTTTCAGGTACAATGTGATATTTCAGTACACATATAAGATGTGTAGTGACCAAATCAAGCTAATTAACGTTTCTTCCTTTTTATCAATACTTTGTCTTTGGATATTTCCACTGTCTTACTTCTAGTTATTCATAAATATATAATCCTTTATCGCAAAATATATTCACCCCATTATGCTGGAAAACACTGAAATTTGTTATTTCTAAGAATATAAAAAATAAGATTTTGGCAGTCTACTTAATCACCCCAATTATTTTTGAATCCCAGCGTGAGCATGCTGATTATTGTTTAGCGCTGTTTAGAATTAATATTCCCAATGAGGATTAATTCAGTACTTTCCAAAAGTGTCTTATGTCTTTAGTCATTTTTTTTCTGTCTTTTTGAGACAGGGTCTCACTATGTACTTCAGGCTGGCCTTGAGTTCACTTTGTAGCCCAGGCTGGTCTTGAAGTCGCAATGATCCTCCTGCCTCAGCCTCTTGAGTGCTGGGATTACAGGCGTGCACCACACCTGGCTTAAATAGTCATTTTGAAAACTGACTCATGTTTGGAATGAATATCTGTGTCCTCCTAATTTCATCTTTTTATTCTCCAATTGCATTCTGATTGATTAAAAGCAAAATCAACCATCACTTCTTCCTTCTATCAGCTTTCAAATATTTTAAGCTTTCTGTGGTTTTGTACAATAGACAAAGTGAGAAATGAACGTCCAGCTCGTCCCTGAACAACCATGGGACCCTCAGCAAATCATTTGGTAAAGTTTTCTTACATCTCAAAGAAAAAAATGAGACAAAAATATTTTCAAATATTGTACTATAGGACACTTTCTTTTGCATTTTGAGAAAAATGTAATTTTGTTGCTCTTTTGTCACCTTTTTTAGTTTTTGAAAACCTCTATTTGATATTTAATTAAGCAATCGTTGAAATCATATAGTTTGGTGCAATCCACTTAATGGAATTTTTTCTATACTCCATGATCATCCAACACATTTAACAATACTTCAAGACGCATAATCTCATGTTCTATTTGAGTATTTGTCATTCCTGTAACTTCTCTCTTTAGGTGTGTTAACAGAATCTGTTTTAAAATCAAATCTTTATTTAGTGGTGAAATATTTCTGTCTTTTAACCCACAAATGTACCAATTAAGTATTATATATTTTCTATCAGTAATGTTTATCATCTTAGCATGTTTAGTGTACTAGAATATTCTTACTAATCATAGTTTTCTTGGTACTGTATTTGAAATAGATGCAAAAGTACTCCCTAGGTATTATACAGTGCAATTTCCTAGTTCATGCTATTTACCTAAGTATGGAATGAACGTTAGTCTATTTCTTTTCATTTTTTCCTGTGATGCTCTGAATCAAACCCAGGATTTTATAGATGCAAGGTATGCACTCTACCACTGAGCTATACATGCGCTTGGTGACAATTTCCACATCATCCAGAAATTCCAGTGGCACAGCAACCCATCACCATTGTAATGCCTTTCAAAGGAATCACATGTTCTATTCTGTGAAGGTAGTGTCTGACTTGAAATATTTCATCTTAATGATTATTTGACTTTACGATCATGTAAAAGTGATATGCATTCAGTAGAAACCATACTTCCTATTTTGATTTTTGATATATTTTAAGTGGATGGATACATATTTCAACATCCTCTCATTACACATAGCAATAGTAGCAAGGCACAGATCCAGTTAAGATAGCCAATGTTGCAGTGTAGTATTGTCAAGCAATGCTGGTAAGCAGTGAAATATGTTTAAGTGCACTTTTGCTTAGGATATTTTCAACTTACCATAGACATAGCCTATATGAGGGATATAGCACCAATTTTGTCACAAACACTCATTTATTATGGGTGCATAATACCTATGTATATTCTTTAGAATATTTATATTGATGAGTTATCAATTTTAATTGCATGTTTTATTATATTAAACATTGAGTACTTAACAGGCAAAAATATAAAAAAAATTGAATTATTAATACTTGTTGAGTGTTTAAATAAAAAGCATCAAAATTTTCAACATTTACTGTTTTTTGGTATACAAAATAAAAAAAAAACAAAAAACAAATATATTCCTATAAGTGCAACTATGAAAATACCAATAGAACTCTCAAAAAAAAAAACAACAAAAAACCTTTACTTCAATTACCACCAGTAAGGTAGTTTGCACACATGACAACAGCATGTTCCATACATTCATGTATTACTTTCACTGACAGCACACGTGTTTTGCTTCCTGGCATTTTTGCAGGACATCCCCAACATCTTGCTGTTCTTGCTATTTTGTCAGGAAGTTCTTCTTATATTATGCAATGTGTAGTTAACAGGAACATAAAACAAAGTATTGAATTCTTAACATGTATTGCACACTTAGAATAAACAATTTCATGTCAGCTGTATACTTCTTTACAAAACCTAAAAGATAACATCAGAAATAATTTCCTATCTGAACTACAATAAAAATACCAATAGAACTCTACAACACAAATAATCTTTGCTTCAATTGTCACACACAAGGCAGTCTTCACGTGTGACAACTTCATGCTTTATGCACATGTCTCACTTACACTGATAGCACACACACTTAGCTTTCCTTCCCTATGTAGCAGGTCATTCTTGTCACCTCTCTTTTCTTCCTGTTTCATCAGAAGCTTCCCACTATATTATACAATGTGCAGGAAAACCAATATCAATAAAACATAATATCAGATATGTAGTAAGTGCTTAAAATCAACATCAACAATTTCACATTAGCTTTTTACTTGCTAACAAAATCTGAAAGATAATATCAGAAATAAAAACCTATGTGAACTACAATGTAAATACAAACAAAAGTCTAAAACAGAAATAATCTTTGCTGAGCCAGGCATGGTGGCACATGTCAGTAATCCCAGCACTCAGGAGGCTGAGGCAGGAGGATCATTGTGAGTTAGAGACCAGCCTGTGCTACAAAGTGAGTTCAAGGCCAGCTCAAACTGCGTAGCTAGACCCTGTCTCAAAAAAAAAAAAAATCAAAAAAATGCTTCAACTCTCACACCCCAGTCAGTCTTTACACAGGGTTCCATATACAAGCATCACTTACACAGACAGTTTTCCTGCCTTTCTTGTAGGGCACTGTGGACATCTTTGATTTTGGGTTATCATAGTAGGTCTTTGTAATGCAGCACCTGCTTGCTCACCTGTCAGCTCCTTGGCACGCTCCAAAGTTTTTTTGTGTAGCTCCCTGAACAGAAACATTTTGTTTTCCCCCTGCTATAAATGATCTCTTATGAGTTCCAGTTCAAAACTTCTCAGAAAATGTCTCTGTGATATTTTGCACTTGTTATTTTCTTTGTAAACTATCAAACTATCTATGCCACATAAGTTTAGAATTGAATTGAGTCAAACACAACCATTCGCCCCTGCTTTGTGTTTCAAGTGACATCAAAGTTGCTGAAAAACTCATCAACAATGTCTCCTCTGCCTTTGGTTTTGTTGTAGAAATTCACCATCTCAGGCTTCCATTATTGGAGGATTTCCTATTAATATTACCATTCATGGTTCAATGTTGACATCAGCAGTACCAGTTGTTTTTTTTTTTTTTTTGTCATATATGAGGTAAATGTTATGTCTTTCTGAAAGCCAAAGATTGTACTATACAGTTCCCTGTTTTGAAAATGCAACATAGCACATGGAATTACTGCTTTGTTCCTGTGTAAAGTTCCTGTGTTACCAACTTGTGCTCTGCTAACAAATGTAACATCAGCTGGAAAGCGGTAAACCAGTTGTCTGATTAGTTTGGGAGATGGGAGCAACAAGTCTTTTCACAGCATCATTTGGTTTATTGTCATGAGTAATGACCTGGTGGCTGAGTTTGCATCTATAGGGGTATAAATTTTTATGCCATGTTTTGAAAGTTTTTGGAGAATATAATGGCTAATGTTACAGTGATCATGAAATGCTGCAAGATGTTTATCAATAGTTATGTATTCATATGGTGTCTAAATTGCTTAGCAATTACACACAAATTTCTCAAACTATGAGTGCATAGCAGCCAGATTCTCAGTTCTGTTTCCTTCCAGGCAGTTGGTTTTGTCATTCAACCTTTGAAATAAACCGAATTTCCTCAGTGTCATCATTATTCTTCAATCCTCAAGCCCCAACCATCACTTTTCCAAAACTTATTTACATTCCTGTGATTACCATGAGAAAGCCATGCTAATTACAGCTGTCCTATGAATGCTTTCAGCTCACTTAGTAACTTGTCATAATAAAGACCTTTTTCAGTATGGTTTTTGGTGTACCCACAGAATGTTTTACTTATATTTCAGCATTTGTGCATTTCTTTGACATCTTATAGCATTTCACTTGTTACAACAATTTCCAACCTTGGCAGTGTTAAAATTCCATGCAATGAAGTTCACCCTTCTCAAGATTCTAGCTATACTTCTGAACTTAGTTCTAACAGTAAATAATTTCATTTGGTTGCTTGACCATTTTATACCATTTCTACTAATTAAATATATACTAACATTACCTTTTTCTTAGTCATCTGTATTAAGGAAGTCTGCCTTCTCTGTCTCTGTATCTGCTGACTCTTGCTCCCTTTTGGTGTCACAGTAACTTTGGTTCATATCCCCAACATCAAAGTCATTATCATCTTCATTATCCATGCATGAATGATTTGATGAATCACTTTTGAGCTCCTCCTAAAATTGCAAATCTGGTTTTTCAAGTGCCATTGTACTGAATTGGACTACTTCTACCAGAAAAATCAAAAGTAAAATGCACATAAATTTAGTGATGAATATTTCATGGGTAAAACTTACCTATTTCTGCTTTGGATCTCCTGTACACACCTTGCCATTCATCTACCACATGAGCGAAAGCATTGATGGGATTTTGCTTTCCTGGGCACTGCCACTGTGAGTCACGTCCACATTTCATTATGGTGAAATAAATGTTTACAGAACAGAAGAATGTTGTGCATTTTCCCCCTGGGATGCTCAGGCAAACATATGCAAAACCTGTTAGATGGAGCATTATATGGTTAAAAATTCCAGTCTGACACTTTTGCACACATACACTGCACCTTACCATTAGTTATGCTAAGTGGGTAAACCTAAGATTTGCCCCCAGTATCCCCCAGGCACAGCTACTGAGATGAACAGCTGGCTGCTGTTATGCTAAAGTACAAATTTACAGTTGAAAAGTATGGAATGGTTTATTGTAAGTCTTGTGAGTCAAGTAGAATTTGTATCATAGGCATTTGGTCAGTAGAAAACACATCGCATATTCATGATCTACTGTATCACACAGACTTTATTCTTATAGAGTATTATAAGGATTCCTGAATTCTGTGAGTGCATAACATTGTCTCATATTTAACTATAAGTAAATATATTTTTAACTGGTTTTTCATTTGTGCTGAGTAATTTTGATTTGTTGAGTCTACACAATATCAACTTTATTATTTTATTATAAATATCAAGAATTATGACCCCAGCTGGTCATTTTATATATGATTAACTCAATATTATTTTTTAACTTTATCATGACATCATTACAAATTTCAACTTTAAAATGGGTGCGGTGTTACATATCTGTACTCTCAGCACTTGGGAGGTTGAGAGGCAAGAGGATACCCAGGAGTTCGAAGCCAGCCTAGATTACTTGGCAAATACAAGGCCAGTCTGAACTGTGTAACAAGACCCCATCTCAAAAAACAAAACAAAAAAATTCAATTGTAGCATCTTTTAGTTTATAAAATATGTGTTTGGATCTTCCCCCATTTAAAAAGCAGTAATGAAAAACTGATAGAGTTATAAATGAGATTACATAATTTTTTACCTGAAAGAATGAAATAAGTTTTGACCAACTTAAAACAAATGTTTCTATATGTTGTTATAAATACCATTTAATGGTTATTCTATGATACTCTAGTTACTACATTATACAAAAATATTTTGAGTAATAAAATTGTCCATGATGTTTTGGGAGTGACATTTAATTCACAGGTTGACAAAACTGGAATATAGCTTCCATTTGCAGTGCCCTTTATGGTCTAAATGATAAGCCAATTTGCTCCTGGTACATATTGCCATTTATCCTCCACAACCAGAACTCATTCTGGCAGTGAGATCTTTACTAGGCAGGAAGGTAGTTCAGTTTCAGCTTGACTAGTTCAAAGCTTATACAAGTACTTTAAATCTTCATTTATAAGTCATTCTCACATTAAGGGAGGCAAAATCCTAGCTGGCTTCACCTCAAATTGCAGAAATTCCTTCTAAAACCCCAAGGCTATAGCAGTGACATCTTTAAAGTTACAAATCACTGTGTGATAACCCTTTTACTCAAAGGAAATGCATTTACTGACTTCAATATATTCCTTTTATTTCTCTAAACAGAGGCAATTCTATCCAGTTATATATTCCTGACTGCTACATTCAGAAGGGAAAGCATTCTGGTATTGTTCTTCTTGTTTAGAACTAGTTTTTATCTCCTTTTACTTGCATCTTACAAAAGAATGCTGTCTCACAGAGCCAATATATAAGACATTTTGAGATATGGCACAACACTAGCTGGGAATTATGAGGAATCAATTTAAAAGTAGAAATTTAGAAACAAAAGGAAAGAATACATGGGCATGGTACACACACACACACACACACATACACACATTTGTATGTGTAATTCATGATAGTGAAGCTTAATTGTCAACATGATTGGCTTGGTAGCTTTCCAGGATATTAGTAAAGCTTATTTCTGAGTGTGTCTGGAGGGATCATGAAAAGATCTATACCTGATCTTTCATTTCTTCATCTCTGGAATTGTTCCCTTACACTGCTTATGTACCAACATAAATTGAGAAGCTTTGCTCTTCCATGCCCTTCTGCCGTAATACTATGTTTTTTTTTCTTGCTTTCTGACAATATAAGCTAGATATTTTAAAATAATACTTTAACTAGAAAAGTGATTAATTAATTGCACTGGAACTAGCTTATCATGGACTGACTACCTGGAAACTATGAGCCAAATTAAACGTGTCTTCATTTAAATTATGACTATCATGTATTTTGACTCATAAATAGGGTAGCCAACCAACAAAGAGAAGTGGGCTTAGTGTTGTAACTATACTTGAACAAGTGGTTCAGAAGCCTTTAGAGCCAATTTGAGGGAAATTTGGAAATGTTTGGAAATGCAGGCAAGAGACTCTTTAGAATGTAATAAGTAAAGCCTGAACTACATGTGAGGTTGGGTCCAAAGATTGTGTGATTATTGAAGGAATTAGTACCATTAAGAAGAAGAAAATTACTTTGCACAGGGATAAGAAAAAAGATGTCCTGACAGCATCTCAGAAATCAGCAAGTCCCCACCCACCACAGCCTTTCAGGTGCCAAAGTTTAAACGTTTCATTTCAAAAGATAGATTCTGAGACCCTTTCTCAAGAAGGGCCATCAGCAAATTGATTCCAAAAGATTCATTTCACCATGCTCATCCAGCCTGCCACTCAAAGAGTGTTGCTGCCATGGTCCATAGCAACCCTGGTGTCACACTGGCACTGGTGGAAGACCATGGCATCATCCACATGATGATGCTTTGTTCAGGCATCAGCATGCAAGAGTTGTGTGGTCATAGAGGCTTCCACTTAGATTTGAGAATAAGATATGGAAGGTCAAACAATGTGCTCCTAAGAAAGGGGTTGCATGAAACAGGCAGCCAAAGATGCAGTAGAGACCCCAGGAAACCAGGGATACAAGAAACATGGAATGTGTGTCAGGGAAAGTTACAGGCTAAGAGTGGAGCCTGCTGCTTGGCTGCAACAAGCAAGACCATAGTGGTGGAGCTGCCCAAGCCTTTTAGAACTCACATCTCATCATCATGTACTCTGAGTGCCAGAAACAAAGCTACAAGACATGATGATTGCCCTGCTGGGTGTGTCTTGCTTTTGGTTCACTTCTCTTCTAATTCCTCTGTTTCTCCCTTTGGAATAGAAAGTTTACCCTGCATTGGTTACCTTCAAACATATAAATTGTGTTTTGTTTTTATTTTCATAGATGTTCACAGGTAAGAGTTTGTCTTTAGTCTTAGAAGAGATTTTAATTAGTGGCTTGTGAGCTGCCAAGGGAATGAGTAAAACATACTTCTTGGTGAATAAGGTGGGTGAGCTGTGGAGGTAACACCTCAGAGTGCATATCTTGTCTCTCATCTGTTTTTCTCTGGAACTGTTCCCCTACTCTATTACTGAGCTACCATGAGTTTAGCAGCTTTGTTCTGTAACACCCTTCCACCATGCTCCTGCCTTGGAACAAAGAAACCATAGACTGAATCCCCAGACACCATGAGATAATTTAAGTCTCTTCTTTAATATGTGGATGTCTGGTATTATGTCTGAGAAATCAGGTAGCTGAGTAATATAGTATTTTATGGAAAGAATTTTATTTGGAAAATTATGGGTTATTTGATGCAAATGTTGCATTTTTCCCATTACTCATTCAAATAGATTTATTTTGAAATTAAGAATTATTTTACAAATTTTTTATAAAATACAATTAAAGTACTTTAAAATTGACAATAAGCTTAAAATTTTGGAATGTAGCAATCATGTCTATCTTGCTTATATCCTTAGCATCTGACTAAGTACATGTTTGCCTGGCTGCAATCAGTATTTGGTGTTAAATAACTACATGAAGAATAAATTAACCAATGAATGAATTAGCTCTTGCTTGATTTTATAAATGACAAAAATAAAACAAGAATTATATTAGTGAAAAGAACTACAACTTACAAGTTTTAGCTCTTTTGATTGTATAGCATAATATGGATAGACAGAATTAGCTACTTCAAACAAACATAGATAGATAGAGTTTTCAGGGAAACAATTCTAATACTTGCTTAATAGTTAAACTGATACAAAGAGATGACTCTGAAATATCTGAATATGTTATTGTTTCTGTATTTAAAATGAAGTTAAATTCCCAAACTCTTCTGAAAACATTAATTTGGCCAAATTTACTTACTATATTTCATTTGACCATGGTATGGCTCTTTTACAGAAATTAACTTGCATAAAGTTAAATATTTTATGTTATCAATACATGCTACAGGTTTTGTGATAGATTGGGAATGATAGATTTTATACAAAGAAGGGACTTTTATGAGGTTATATCCTCCCAAATTGGTTCTATAAAATTCATAATGAATAAAATATTCAAAAAAGAGAAGTTATTTTCTAAATTTAGATTCATTAATAATCAAGATTGTGACTGTGTACAAGGAAATTATCTGCAGCAGGAACTACTGATTTATCTACCTAAATCTGTGTCTGGTTCTTTTGTTTATTTTATTCAAAACGATTTATTACCGAGATATTTATCTTTGAGCACATAGTGTGCTTTTATTATAAATTTGCAATGATAAGAACAATCCCACTACTAATAACACTGTTTAAATGTTTTGAGAACTATATGTAGAATTTATCTTTATCATCCTATATGCTAGAAATAATCAGTATTGTCTCTATTTTTTCATATGGACCAACAATATTCAGACTTACTCAGATTTCAGAAATCAACAGCCTGAAATTCAACTCAGGTACCCCTTAGGCTCTTAAGCATTAAAATACAACCCTCTCAACAAGTTTAACCCTAAATGGCATATGTGATATGATGTACAATATACTGAGAAAGACAAATAGGAAGACAAAGTGTAAACAAACATTCTCCAGGAACTTCTTCAAGGTTTCACTGAAAGGTTATATATGAGGTGATATTGAACTGATGATAGAAATTTTCTACTAAGGAAACGTGAATGGCAAATAAGAGGTGTATTGGAGAGGGGATGAAGAAACATAAAAGATATTTTGCAGCAGACCTTCCACTCATGCAAGCTCAAAAAATGATGTAAAAATGATTTGATGAGAGTGAGAAATCATAACCAATGTGCTAAGAAGGAAACAGGATTTAATGAGGAAATTCAAAAGGAGGGTTGGACTACACTGTTGAGTGCTTCATATGCAAAGTCAGTAGTATCAAAATTTACCAAGTGGGTAGTGCCAAGCGTTCATTCATTTTCTTTCTTTCTTTCTTTCTTTCTTTCTTTCTTTCTTTCTTTCTTTCTCTTTCTTTCTCTTTTTTTCTTTCTTTCTTTCTTCTTTCTCTCTTTCTTTCTTTCTTTCTTCCCTTTTTCTTTCTCTTTCTTTCTTCCCTTTTTCTTTCTTTCTTCTCTTTCTTTCTTTCTTCTCTTTCTTTCTTCTTTCTTTCTTCTTTCTTTCTTTCTTTCTTTCTTCCCTTTCTATTTCTTTCTTTCTTCCCTTTCTCTTTCTTTCTTTCTTTCTTTC
>RJWT010006286.1:0-29422 GCA_004365215.1 Cuniculus paca
TAAACTTTAACTTTGGAGTGTTCTTATACCAAACCCTTAAAACATCAGTGTGGGTATTAAACCTTCCAAATGCACAGAAAGGAAGCTTTGTAAGGCAGTTAAAAAGTGCTAGGGTCTGTTTTGTTTGTTTTGAGTGGTTAATACACATGGGAACTCCAGGGAGTAGGAGAAGGAGTCCATGGCTTGGAGTTCTTCCATGTTTGGTGTGAAATTTAAATAAGAAAATGATTGTGAAATATCCAAAATAAAACCTAGGATATTAGATGCTCAGTATAGTTGAGTCTGAACTTGATTAGTTCAAAGATTCAAATATAATGAAGCTATAATCGAGATGAATATATTAAATAGGCCTAAAGCACTAGAAATAGAGCAAAGAAAAAGTGTATTCTATCCCCATTTTAACAATTGTCATGCATATTCTACCAGTTCACTTAAAATGAAATGGTAGAATAGATTTTCAAATGTGAAACTTAAACAAGAGGAAGAAAAGAAAGAGAAGAGAGGAAAGAAGAGAAAAAGAATGATTAATTATATATTATGCTAAGCATTTGAAATGGGAGAGTAAATTTAAAAATCTGGAAGTAAGATCCCCTTGGTCGAAACTCTTCCAGGGTTGTTGAGTGAATTAAATAATATAAATTGATTGCACTTATCCAGCACATGTCTCTTTGTAAGAATCAAAGGATACACATTATTATGAAATACTTCCAGTGTTTATAAAAAACTTAAAATTAAGCACATATTTCTTTTTGAAAAATAATCTGATCTTATTGACAAAGTCAAGAAAAGGCAGACTCTAACGAAGTTCAAGACCCTGACTTTCTGCTTGATATGCTATAAACAATTTTTAAATGGTCCAAAAACTACCATAATTTAATTTAATACTCTATTAGCTATGTGAATTTAACTTGAAGTATAAAGTGATTAGCATAGTTGTTAATATATGTGCTTTATAAACAGAAAACTGAGTTCAAACTCAACCCTTCTGTTTTGTATCTTTGTGAAGTTGGATAACCTACTTAAACTCTCTTTCTCAATATACTTATCTCCATGAGATTAAATATGGATTAAGTGTACTAATATATGAAAGTTGCTTAAAATAGGCTTAAAATAAATGCTTAAACCTGGAAGACATTTTTAATGTTAGGTAGTCTTTTTTTTTTAGTTATATTTGTATTGCCTCCTCAAGTTGACAATTTGAAAGGATGTGAAGCACTTTACAAATTAAAGTCTGCCATAAAAATATTAACTAAGGACCACAACAGTTGGATCCTGGAAGAGAGATGAGGGGATGGAAATCAGACATGAACTGGCCATTTCTTAGTTGGCATTTTAAAAGTTTTGTGCCCAACACAGAAAATGAAGCTATTAAATTGTTCTCTTTTATCCCAACTCAAATAATTGCTTTTGAAGACAAATAAAATGACTCAGGTTCTCTAATCAATTCTCTTCTGGTAAACAGTTATTTTGCTAATTTATTCAAGTGCTTTGAGCACTTGAATATGTATTTGTATTTGTATAGACCTGTGAAACCATAGAGAGACAAGTCTGAAAGGAGAAACAGCAATACAGTAATGGTAGGTGACTTTAACACCCACTTTGACTGATGGATGAAACTAGACAGAAGATCAATAAGAGAAGTTTTAAATGAGAAAATAAGTGGAGACAAAAATAAACAAACAACAAAAAAAGCAGCATACAATCTCATAGAATGCAACAAATAGTAGCAGGAGAGATGTTTTTAGTAGGAAAAACTTACATTAAAAAATGAAAGCAAAAGAATCTAACTTTATACTTCAAGAAACTTGAAAAAGAAGAAAAGCTACACCAAGGATTGCCAGAAAAAGAAAATAACAAAGATTAAAGCAGAAATAAATAAAATACAGCATAGAAAAAAATAAGAGAATAATTCACAGAAATAAAGCATTTTTTTAAAATTCAAAACCCTCAGTAAGATTAAAGAAAATATTTAAATAATACCAGAAATGATAGTGGATATTGACAGCACATAAAAAATTTGAGAGCTCTATGAATAATTTTATGTCAAAATGTTATGTATGGCAAAGAGGAAATGGATAAGTCCTAGAACCATGCAACAGAATAAAATACTTAAGAATTAACTTAACCATGTAAGAAAATTTCAGTGCATTCAAAACAAAAAATAATTGTTGAAAGAAATTACAAAAGGCAAATAATGGAAGAATATCTACATTTTTGGATTGATTTTATATTGCTAATGCATGCATACATTCCAAGCATATTCAAAGCAAGTCCTATCAAAATTTCAATGGCTTTCTTTTTATTTTTCAAATACTACAGTCAATCTTAATCAAAAGTTTGAAATAATTCTTTTTGTTCTAGAGAAAGAAAAAAATCATGAAATTTATACAGATCCTCAAGGGACCTAAATATTCAAAGTAATCCTGCAATTGAAGAACAATGCTAAATGCTTTCATTCAGTTCAACACATATTACAAAGGTATAATGATCAAAACACTGTGGTGTTAGCAAAATAGTTTTTAAAGATGAAAATATAGAAATTCAAATGAAGTTATAATACTTGCTTATAATACATACATAGTGGAGAGATTATTTGAAAAAATATACAAAAAAACCTTCCTTTATTCCTCAAACTGGGTTAATGTTATAAGGACACATGAAGGACAGATGTGGTTTGTGCTCATGACAGACCCACAACCTTCCTCAGAAGAGGGAGTCAAAAATCTTTACCATTATGTCAGACTAAGCAAAGAGCAAGTGTCAAAGACAGACTATCTAAGGTTTAAAATGGAGGATGTGAGGACAACTGAACTTCTAATGGGGGAGATAAGACCTAGAATACTCACTTGTGGACACTGAAATCATTGAGGAAAATAACAGGCTACAAATCTATAAAGCAATTTTGCCCAAGGATATATTGGATCACATTTTTCACTCTATTTATCCATATGTTTGTTTGGTTCATCTCAGAAAACTTTCTTGTTTTGCAGTAGAAAGACAAGCAGAAAGCTAGACATGGTGGTCCCTGCCTGCAGTCCTAGCACTCTGTGAGGCGGTGAGAGGCAAGAGGATCAAAATTTTTAGCCCAAACTGGAAAATTTAGCAACTTAGCAAGACTGTGTCTCAAAATAAAAAACAAAAATAGGGTTGGGTATATAGCTCAGTGAAAAGGCCCTGGGTTCAATTCTCAGTAACCCAAGGCTAATAGTAAAAAAAATAGTAATAGTAATAGGCAGTCTTTAATAAGATCTCAGGTTGAAATTTTTACTAATTTTTGTTGCGAGCTGAGTTGTCTTTGGAGCCTTTCATGCTCTGTAACAACCTTCTGGAAATTTGAGACACAAGTACCTCATCTTTGATTACAAAATATGCTTCTTTTTTTGATGTAGGAAAGCCCAAGTTGAAGCAGAAGGTATTCTAGAAAAAAAATTTCTTTGGACTGTGGTTAAAACTTCAGAGGCAGATCAGTAGTGAAACAAAGCTCAGCTGCAGAAAAATAAGAAAAAGGCATATTCTTAGGTAAATAAGTGAGTAGAATAGAGAATGTTTTCGGAAATATTTCATGAAATATTCATTGAAAATAAATACTTGAATTATTACAGAATTATTGAATTAAATCAAATACTTGAATTATTTTTCAACACACAGTGTTTATCATCATTTTTAACCACACAAGTTATTTCTTAAATATCTGGGGATGATTCTTGAAAATATCTGATAAAATCATTCCCCCTAGCATTTTTCCTTAGGATTGGTTTTGGGAAACCTCCTTTACATTAAACCACAGAATGTTAAATCCAATATTCTAAATATCAGAATGTTTTAAGGAACAGATCCTCATTACAAAAGGGTTTGATATTTACATACATAGAAATGATTGCATCACATTAATAAGGAAAAAAGTCTGATTTGTAAGCATAATACTACAGCTTCTCAAACTTCGTGTAGAGATTTTCTTAAGGAAACATTTGCTTAGAAAAATGTTCTACTGGATCACCACGGTTCTCTCCTGTTCCTGATTCTGAGCTGACTCTTTCACTCTGAACAAAGTACTCATTTACTCGTTGGAACTAATTTTGTAAGGAATGTAGAGCACCTTGGCTTCTTCAAGCAGCTGAGAAGAATTTTGTGAGGGAATTTTGGGTCTCTACGAGGGAACTTCTAGCCTCCATACCTCTTAACATCGGTGCAGTCTCACCAGGCAACAGAGGCACAGTAAAAAGCTTTTTGTATCACTATCAGACACAGCTCAATGGTTATTGTTTTTCCTTTTCTTGCCCTATTTTGTGTTATTAGTGGGGATGATACATTAGAGTTGATGAGAGTGGAAAGTATTGACAAAATGTCAGCATAGAAAGTTTGATGACTTTCAATGCCTGAAATCAACTAAATTAGAACTTGGGGCTCCTTGCCTGTGTGAAAGGAATAATCACTAACAAAAAACAAAATACATAAACTGTTAAGCAATAAAAATCTAATTAGGACAATGTATAACATAAAGCAGTAAAATACATATATGTGCCTACATATGAAAATGCAATAAGCAATAATTTTCCTGTATATAACCCTTATTTTCACATGGGCTTATATTTTATAGACTTACATATAATATATGCTTTTATTATGATTAGGGAAGATTTTCAATTTATTCATTCGTGCATCCCACTAACTTTTATGAAACACTGACTTTGTTTCTGATATAGTAGGATGTATATTTGTGAAAAGTCACAGGTAATTTAAAAAGAAAATTAATAGTTACATAGGAATGACATTAGGCAAAAAGTCAATCAGAAATGAGGAATAAACATTGTGGGAAAGAGTGGTTGTCATTTAAAGAATGTGTCAGAAAGCCCTTCCTTAGGAGAGATTGTACAAACAGAGGGAGGAAGAAGGAAGCAAGCCGTGTGGATCACTTTGGTGGTGGATGTGTGCACTGCACTCAAAGCAAAGCCAGAGACCAATGTGGCTGCAGCAGAGTGAGGAAGGGAGATGGTAGCAGGTGTGATCAGAGAAGCAATGTGGTTCAAAATCCGTACATGAACCCTTATACTCCCTACCTTGAGAGGGGCAATGATTTAAAATTGATATTTTTTCAATGGTACTGTTATTCATTCCTGTATTACTCATCTCATTATGCAAACCTCTGTTGTTTGTCCATATGGTGATTATCTTTTAAGCAGCACTCTTTGGTATAATTTCTGCTTTTGATTTCTGTTTACTCTGTCTCATTTTTATAAACCACATTTAATACAATTTCATTGTTGTACTGGGTCATCACAGTTACAGTTCTATAATGGACTCAGTCTCAAGATAGTTCCTATGGAAAATGTACCTGCATATTAAGTAACCTATTTGCAAGCTACACTCTCATTATGAACTAATAGACAATTTATCTAATCTCTGTGTCTTAGTTTTCTCAAATCTAAAATTGAGATAAAATGATCATCTACTTCGTATCATTGTGTGGTTTCAAGCAAAATTTCTAAAATAGTGTCTGCTTTGCAAAAAGGTTATGATTTTAATGAACAAAGGAGTAAAATATGAACAAAGTAAGACATACTCTAGCATACACTGCATGTTGGAGGCATGCTTATTGTTAAACTACTTGGTAATATAAGTGAAGAGTAGTTGTTATGAATAAAATTGCCACTGTATGTCTTTTTTCCTTTATGTATGATTTAATATCTGATTTTGTGTTGATGAAACAGCTAAAGTATATATAATAAGAACTTAAGGGTGTGAAATAGATTTCAAATCCTTGGTAGCATGTTATGAACCAACTAATGCTTGGGGCACAGATTTTTATCCCTTATTCCCTATTTAATCATTTAGGGTGGTCCAATTACATTTTCTAAATTTGGCATAAAATTAATAACTTGTTAAACATCATAGAACAGTATTAAATTCTGTAAATAGTGTGTGAATTTGAGTAAGAGAAGAAACATTAAACAACTAGTATGCACTGACATACGGGGAATAAATTGAAGGTAACCAAATTCAATTAACTAGTGTATTAATGAAACTGAGATGTAGTGAAACTTCTACCATTATTAGAGATATTATGTGAAAAAATTAAATGAAGTATCTTTAACAGAACTACTGTCTCTTGTAATGGGCAACATGTCCACAAGATTAGGATCCTAAATTTGAAAGGGTATTACTGCAGTTTCTGAAAGTGGAATATCATATTTCTCCAGCTGTAAAACTGTTGTCTTTAGCATTACAGTTTTCTTCTAGTAGTTAATGCCAAGATAGTAACACTCTCTATTAAGAGATTCAATAAAGCTGCAGTATCTAGAATCATTATAATTGATGCTCATTCTGAAGCTATTGAGGAACAGAAATGATTATTAATCAAAAAATTTTTAAATTTGAGTATAATTTCCACAACTAAAGTCAACAGAGTAACAAAGCATGTTTTTACCTGTTTTCAGTATCTTTTCGGCTACATTTCAAGTCCATTTGTACCAATTGTAGCAACTTCCTTGCTCTCCTCTGTCATCAAACATTTAGTGTTACAGAGTTGTTAATCATACTTAACCCTTAAATGGGTTGAGTTTTGTTATAGTTGGTTTCTAGGTGGCCCCTCAAGCCTCATGCAGTCATGAAAGTGGCTGAATCTAGTATTCGTTATTGGCTCATTGTCTAGCACCAGGATTGGCAATGTGAGTGCTGCACCTGCTCAGGGGTGGAGACTACATACAATGTAAGGTTGGGAAGGAGGCATGCTTTTCCCTGTTTTGCACTGTTTGCTCTTGTTGCTTGCAGATGCCATGAACAGCTGCCCCTCAGCCATGCCACCCTGCCTTGGAACCAGCTGAGTATGGACTAAAACCTCCATAACTATAAGAAATAAACCTTTCCTTCCCTAATTTTTGGTGTCTGGTATTTTGTCTCACCAACGAGAAAAAAGTAACCAGGACAAGTTTCAAAAACCATTCCATGGAACTCTATAAACAGTCATTAATCCTCAAAAATAAAAGCTCTGGGAGGTTGTGTGCTTTGTGATAATTTTATCTAACTTATTCATTCTCTAAAATTGTCACCTGTTTACCATGTTTCATAAGATTCATGCTCATTCATGTTTTTCTTGCTGTGAAAACTAGTGATAGTTTTGATACAGCCAAACTTAAAATTACTGAAAGATGCTCTTAGCTTAGTGGCTCATCTCCCCTTTCACATCCTTGCTCAGAGGTAAATTTTTTGGGAGGAATCTTTTCTGATGCTGGAGTTAGTTCCTTCTGCTCCCTGTCCCTCTACCTACTGTGAGCTGCAAACTGTAGCACACATATATGCGATATCATTTGCTAATGTGATTGTGCTTTTTCAAAATGACACTGTGAAAAATCTCCAACCATGTGAATTTTTTCCATATTTCTTTTCCGGTCCCCAGTAAGATGTCCATAGTAGACTGTGTGCATTTATTCTAAATAGTGAGTGGCATATGGCCCAGATGTTAAAAGTAGGGTTTAACATCTTTCATGATCTAACTGTGTGACTTCAAATCCATTAAGTCTTCTAGTCCTCAGGATGGTTCTTTGTTAAAATTGATAAGGCTAATATTTTGGCTGCAGCAAAGTGTTGTTCGGTAAAAATCCTGTAAGTACATACTTTTACTATCCCTAATTTAATGAACAGCAAAGATAAAGATTAAGGCTAACAAGGTTAAAATAATGTGTGTAGTAGAAAAACTAACATGTTATAGATTGGGAATTTTAACTCAAGTTTTTAGGCTTAGGAATCCAGGGCTTGTACCAACTCTCTACGGCCTTGTGGGACAATAAATGATTTTTCACTCTTTTCGAAATTAATGTTGAATAAAAGTGAAATTTTTAAAAGACTTTTCCATTGATCATTTCTACCTATGAAATCTAATTCAACCTTTTATTTTCTTTATAGGTATTATCTCATCAGCTTGCTGGTCTTTAACATACTCATTTGTTAAATAGTCACAATAATAATTACCTTGCTGTGTTGATCTGATAATAATAATTAAAAAAAACTAGTTCTCATCATACTCCAGGGTTTAGTAAATGATACTATTTTGGCCTTGGAGAAATAATTAGTATAGTCATGGGATTGTTGTATTCAAATGAAAATATAGTTCCAAACTATATTTTTCTAAAGTACAAAACAATTGAGAAGATAGGAGATATTGACTTTTAGACAGAATTGTTCAAGCCAGATTTAATGTGACTACGTTCTTTGGAAAATAATAAGCTTCCAGTTGCTGTCAAGTAATACTGTTCCAAGTTAATAATAAAGCCTGGGTTGAAACACAGGCACCACTAACAAAAGAAAATAAACCCTTTTCTCTTTAATTAGACAGGATATGGTACCCTAGTTTTCAGATGAGGAAACAGAGCTCTGTGCATTCATTGACAAATTGCTAGTATGAAGCACAGTCAAGATTGAAAGATGGATTGGCTGCCTGAAAAGCTTTGTGCTCTTGTTATTATTATTATTATTAATAGACTCAGTGCATTGTTTCTGATGTGTCTCTTTCAGAGAGCTATGCTACGTGAACTTCACAATCTCTGCAATTAAGCATTATCAAGAAAAATCACTCTGTTTAGTCCTTTTTCCAAGAATAGAGAATTACCACTGAAGTTTTAATTTTAAAGCATTAAAATTTATTTTTTTCCTAAGCTGTGTACTTGAATAAACTTTATTTCCAAATGCATTAGTCTAAGCAGGCCATGTAACGAGAGAGAGAGAGACTACTAAATGGGCATTCAGCCAATCTTAAGGAATGAACACAGCATTTTTAAAGTTTTCAGAATATTAAGAACAGGTCACAAGTAAAAGAAAATAGGAAATAAGGACCGGAGGTTGGAAAGCCTGGAGTCAGTTCAGACTGTCTGAATCACTTATGCTGTGGTGGTGATTTGAGCTGACAAAATGTTATTGGAGGGATCACTCTCCTCAACACTGTTTGCTTTGGGAAGTCAGGCAGAGATTTATTATGGCTGAAAGCCTTTACAGCTGTCGGATGTAGTGCTGGGTTAAGAGAGTTGAAAATATCAGCTGAAATTAATAGCATGAGTTGTGATTTTGAATATTTGTCACAGTTACTATGCAAAAAAAGAAGACAGAGACCATAGTTTTGTCACACAACTATGATTACCTTGAATTGTAAAATGCAAAGTCTTGATTCAGCCTTCAAGGAAAAGGGTAATTCAATGTGTCTACTGAAAACAGTCCAGATAAAAGGAAGCCAAAAGTAAAGGATCAATAATTAGTGGGATTGGATTTAGATATAAGTAAAATGTTTGATTGAATATGTAGCATGATGCGAGAATGAAAATTATGAATAGGATGGCTTTTCAAAGAATTATCACCTAAAGAATTATCACCTTAAGAATTATCACAGGAAGAACAATTATTATTTATGTGCATCTCTAAAAATATCAAGAAAAATATATTTGGAAGACAAAAACAGATACATAAGTACACTCACTCAGAAAAAGATATTTTAAACTATTAATCACTTTTTTTCTATCTCTAGTCCTACACAGATGATTTCTAAAATTATGCTTATTCACTTATCAATTTTTAAAAATAGTTCAGGCAACTACTAAGGTTAATATTTTCTTTATGGAAAGTTTTGTCTCCATTTCTAAATCCCAAGGCATGCAAACACTTTAAAGATTTAAGCAGATTTCTATGGTGCAATATGCTCATAACTAATATTTATCATGAATCTAAGTATAGGAATATACTATATGGTAGCTTCTAAACTTGTTTGGCTCTAAAACTCTCTATTCAGGAATTGTCTTCTGAATCAATTTTCTATGAAGAAACTGTGAAAAATATTGTTTCTGAGTGTATTGTATGTGTCAGGAAATCTTTTGGTTACTTGTCTTAGATGACTGCACTGACCAGGTACACCAGTCAGAAAATGGATCTCATGCATGGCACAGATTCAGTGTATTTTTGAATGAATCAATTCATGTAATAAAAGCCACACTTATGCTTTTATCGTCTTAAGAAATATGCAGCCCGATATCAATTTTGAAATATATCTTCCAAAATTTTTAAGAAATACACATTTTATAAGCTCTTTTTAAGATCAGCATGCTGTTACTAATGATTAAAATTATCACATTATTCCTGTGGTCTGAAGTGTTATGTAGTCATTGTGAAAGTGCATTAAAATAAAATGTGTATATGAAGGGAATAAGAAAAATTTGGCTTGATCAACCTATGACTTCATCAAGTGAGCTATCTTTTTACCAAAATACTACAGCCATGAGCAATGAACTATTTCCATCCTGTCTATTATACCTACACCTCCTGTTTACCTTGGCTACCCTTGTCGCTTTATTATATTTCTTGATTTTCAGTTCAGAAATAAGTTAATAAATTAATGGTATAGAGCAGAGGTCTCTAACGTTCTGAGCTCCAGGAACTGATTTTGTTGACGATTTTTCCATGGACACGGTGGGTATGGGAGGGGGATAAGTTATGCATTAGAGTTTCATTAGGAAGGTGGAAACTAGATCTCTCACATGTGTAGTTTCAAGTAAGGTTTGTGTTCCTTGGAGAACCCTATACCATCACCACCACTGCCACACCCACCCAGCCCACTGATCTGATAGGAGCAGGGGCTCAGACATGTAATGTGAGTGCTGGAAAATGGCTGTACATACAGACGAAGCATTGCTTGTTCACATTCTGCTGTGTGGCCTTGTTGCTAACAAGCCACTGACAGTTACTGGTCCATGGCCTGGGGGTAGGGTCTCCTGGTATAAAGTACAAATGAAAATTGAACTGAAAGGAGCTGGATCATAACCTGAGTAATTATTTTATAGGAAATCATCATTACTAATGAAAATTCTACTCTATAACCCTCCTTGCACTTATTCATATTCCCTGTGGTTTTGGAGGGCTCGAAGGCAAGATGACACTTGATCTGAACTTTTCTGTTTCTGTAGTTTTATCTCAAGATCTCTTTCATTCTTTACATTTTAGCCAATTTCTGCTTCTCTTTTTTTCTGCAATGCTACATGTCATTTTCTGGACTGTTATTTTCAGCAAAATGCTCTATTCACTCCAAACAAAGGTTTCCACCAAACTTTATGTTCTGGTACTGAACACTCTCTCTGTTCTTTCCTGCCAGAAGACAATACCACTTCTTTTCTGAATTCTTATTTACCTCTTGTCCTAATGATATACCACTGAGTATGATTACTTGACTAGTTATCCTCCAAACCAGAAGCTCCCTGAAAAACAAAGCCATATCTATGTTGCTGTTCCTCATGGTTCCACTAGAAAGTCACATACAATTGTTCCTGTCTGGGATGATTTTACCAGATCTTTTTTTTAGTCAGACATGTTTTCTGCTATTTCTATGTCTTGAAGAGATAACATCAAGTGATAAACAGAAACACAAAACAACTTACTAAAAGAGAAAAGTACAATGAGATTACACCTGTGACTGTATGTGGCCAAGGAGCAAGTTCTTGAGTCTAGCAGAGCTTTATGGCATATTGTTGTAGGCTGAAATGTATTCCCCACAACTTATATTTAAATTCTAACCCATGGTACTAAGAATGCAAGTACAACTGGAGATAAAACCTTTAAAGAGTAATTTAAGGTAACATGAAGTCCTAGGATAGGCCCCCAAATCCAAATGACTGATATTATTGAATGATGAGATTGTGTCATAATGTACACATGAGTAAAATGATGCAAATACACAAGGAGAAGTTTCTTTCTATAAGGCATGGAGAGAGAATTCCAAAGAAGCAATCCTGTCAACACCTTGGTCCTGTACTTCTATTCTATGCTTTAGTTCTACGTGTATGACATCTTGTTATGGAAGCCCTACCAAACTACTATGCATAGTATGTTTTTTAACTAACGGAAGCTGCAATTTAAGCCTTTTCTGATTCTACCTACAGAAAGCATGGCTATCACCTTTCATTATGAGTATTTCTTTCACTAGGTTCTAAAACAATAAACACAGATATTTCAATGCAGGGTAATTTGCTCCCTCCCAAGTCATTATAATTGAGTCTGAAGGGAGGTGCTTCCCAAACTGAAGGCTGCTGCCTTACAAGTGTAACTTATGGAATGCAAGGTATAAACCACTGACTACTTCAAAATTTCATGGGATTATTAAGCAAATGCAATTCAGTTCAATTAGAATATACCTATTGGGTATTTTGGTGAAACCACCATAAAAGGTAATGAGGATAATAAAAAAGTTATGGAAGTACAGAGTTCACTATCTTAGGTGGAAGAAAAAATATGTATCAGTATCATCAGGGTCATTTCATCCAAGGATGGCCATGTCCATGGGGTTGAGACGAAACTTACTTCCACATTGGCTCCCAAATTACTCTCTTTTCTATTTATTTATTTTATTTTATTTTATTTTATTTTATTTTAAAGAAAATAGGACAACACAAAACAAAACAGATTGAAAAAAACAAAAGAAAACAGAATAGAGTCAAACATAATATAGCATTTCAAAGCAGAACACTGCAAGCTATACAGGTTTTCAAAACATAACAACAGGAGATTAACAATGGTTACCCTAGTGTCTCTCGCTTTCTTCAAAATGGGTGTTCTTTTCTAAATTTTTAAGCATGAGAGTGCATAGAAAACTTTCCTTTTTAAAATCTCAAATAACAGATTACTTCAAAATGAAATTGAAATATGTACTTGATCTTAATATACTACCTCCTTTAAAGGTGGAAACACTTCAGGGAGCAAGTAGGCATCTTGCAACACTGATTTTGAACATATAAAATACTACTCAAATTTTTTCTATATTCTCATTTAATACTCTGATCCATCTGAAGAGGTTGCCTCTATGGATTCTAGCATTATAGACAAGGGTAGAAGATTTAGGGAGTTTAAATTGCTTATTAAAGATCACTCAGGTAGCTGGTGGTAGAGGTAGATATAAAATTTAATTGATAAGAAGGTCTTTTAACCACCATACTGTACTGCTACTTTCAGCTTTATGATTTTTACCTCTAATAAGTCTTTTCCCAAAATTGGGTACCTAAGGAGAATTTCTTTAAATGGAAAGTATCTGTACAAATATTAATTTAATATTTAGCACAAAATAGCAATGGAAACATAACTGTGTCATAATATAGCAGAGAAAAATTTGCATGTAAGACAAATTTCATGAAATTGCCATAGCAATAAAGTAACCATAATGACAGGGAAAATTTCCTATCAGTATGGCTGTTATGGTTGATACACTGTGTCAACTTGAGAAGTTTAGAAGTTTAACTGAGAGACTCAAAGGGAGCCAGGATCCATACTCTGTAAATATCCTCATCCTGTGCAAGAGGATGGCACACAGATTTTGTGAGTGTTACACCCACCCTGGAGTAGGGGGTGGTCTGTGTACAATATAAGGAAGGAGAAGAGGCTTGTTCCCCAGTTTTGCTCTGGGTGCTGCCTTGAAGTGTTGCCCCAGTGCCATGACACCCTGCCTTGGAGTCAGTTGATTATGGACTGAAACTTCCAAAAACTGTATGCTAAATAAATCTTTCCTGCCCTAATTTTGGGCATTGAGTATTTTATCTCAGCAACAAGAGAAAAGTAACTGCTATGGTTTAAATCTACGTGCCTCCCCAAACCTCCTGTAGTCATGGGAATGACTGAATCTAGCATTCATGATTGATTCATTGTCTAGTGCTATGATTGGCAGTGTGAGTTCTGCACCCATCCAGGGGTGGAGCCAGCATACAATGTAAGGTCGAGAAAGAGGCATGTTTTTCCCTTTTTTCTGTGATTCACTCTGGCTGCTTGCAGCCACCATGAGCAGCTGCCCCTCAGTCACGCCACCCTGCCTTGGAACCAGCTAAGTATGGACTGGAACCCCCAAAACTGTAAGAAATAAATTTCTCCTCCCTTCTTGTTGGGCATCAGGTATTTTTGTCTCAGCAATGAAAGAGAAATAACCAAGCCAGAATTTGGTGCCAGGAGTGGGGTCATTGCTGTGACTGTACCTGACCATGTGGATAAAGAGGCTTTGGGAATGGCTTGTAGGAAGAGCTTGGAAAGGTTCAGAGATGTCACCTGAAACAGTAGATCTGGACTGGCTTAGGCTGCTCTGTATGGAAGTTTCTGGTCATAGCTCAGGAGACCAGAAGGCTGATAGAAAGCCTGCTGGTAAAGACCAGGCTCAGGAGATTTCTGCTGGAAACAACTGCATTGGTTGTTGGACTCCAGACCATCTGTGCTATGGCTTGGCAGAAAATTTGTCTGCATTCTGCTCATGTCCAGAGATTTTGCCTGAGACTGAGATTAAGGGCAGTGGACTGATTAATCTGGCTAAAGAAATTTCAAGGCAGTCGAATGCTGAGGTTGTGGCATGGTTATTGTTGGGGGCTTTTAGCCAGATTTATGTTGGAAATCAAGAGTAAAGAGCTCTGCATTGTGATTTAAAATGTTGTGAGTTTGGTCAGAAAGCTGTGTACTGTAAAGATAGAGCTGAAACTTGGATTGCTGAGAAGGAACAAAGAAATAAAAAAGATGGCCTGGGGGCATCCCGGGAAGCAGGGGGTCTCCACCCTTTGCAACCTCAAAGTTACAAAAGTGAAGACTTTGCTCTGGGGAAAAGCTGCAGAGTGCCACATTCCAGAATGATGGCTGCGGCCCCATGAGGTTCTAGAATAGTGGCAACATAGAGAATCTGTTCCTCGCAATCAAGTTCAGAGTGCCCAGCAATCCATGCAGTTGACCCCTGTGGCCAAGAAAGAGGAAAGCCTGACTACTGCTCCAGCTGGCAGCAGACCTTGGAAGCATCTACATGGCATTGGTTTTAGGCACATGGAGAATGCATAAGTTCTGACATTGAAAAGGCCCCCAACCCAATTTCAGAGGTCCTGGGAGGTCAGGCAGTGTGCCCCTAAGAGAGCAGTTTGTGAAGGTGTACAGTGGAAAGCCCAGAAGTTTGGAAAAGCCAGAGAATGCATCATCTAAGAAAAGCAGCAAAGATTGAGCAGAGTGCCATTATTGCATGTCGGAAGTGTTTCACTTTGTTTTCATTTGTACAGAGGCTTGAAGCTAAGGTTTGCCTTACATCTCAGAGGAGATCTGGGGCTTAAACTTTTCATCAGTACCAAAACTGTTAGGACTTTGGCAATTCTTGCAGATGGACTGAATACCTTTTGCATAAAGGGATGTGCATGAATCTTTGGGGGTCCAAGGGCAAAATGTTATATGTGTAATGTAATATAATGTTGATAGACTAAATGCTGGTTCTTAAGGATTGTTAAACTGTGTTATAATGTTCAAGTTGCAAAATGTTAAGAATAGGCTTGTCTTTGTTACTGGAGGCTGGTTTAAAGAAATATGTGTGGTTGCCAAGTTGACAAGGGGTAGATTGTTATGGTTAGTACTTTGTGTCAACTTGAGAAGTTTAGAAGTTTAAATGAGAGACTCAGCAGGTAGCCAGGATCCTTACTTTGTAAATATCCTCATTCTGTGCAATAGGCTGGCACAGAGATTTTGTGAGTGCTACACCCACCCCGGAGTGGCGGGTGGTCTGTATACAACACTATGAAGAAGAGGCTTGTTCCTCCCTTTTGCTCTGGCTGCTGCCTTGAAGTGTTGCCCCAGTGCCATGACACCTTGCCTTGGAGTCAGCTGATTATGGACTAAAACCTCCAAAAAACTGTAAGCTAACTAAATCTTTCCTTCCTTAATTTTGGGCATCATATACTTTGTCTCAGCAATGAAAGAAAAGTAACCAAGACAATGGCTTCAAATTTAAGCTTCCTATCGACAGTAGAAAAGTTTCCTATCAACATTAGAAAAAATATAGCCCTTAAAGCTGATAGAGTAAATGTGTGGGGGAATCTTTTAACACATTGTATTATTGGCAGATGATAGTCTTGTTCATGTGAGCTATGGCTTCTAGATGCTGACCGACTTTTGATGACAGTTATATTCAGTATATATTAAAAAATAACCAAATTCTGTTTGTATAATATGAATTTAGTGTTTTAAAATACTGAGAACAAAAAACGACATTAAAAGCACAAGTGCATGGTTAAGAAAATATTTTGCACTTGTGTACTTTTATTAAGACACTGGAAAGATACCCTGGTCTTTAATCAGATTGGACTTTCTTTCAAATATGGGCATATCGCTATATTTCTTCTTTATTTTTTAGACATTGACTTAATGCTGAAGTAAGGATCATCCAATTCATATTCCCTAATTAATAAAATGAAAAAATTGATTCCATGTATTATTTTGGGAATGAAAGTATATAGTGCTAGCTGAAATTTCATATTCACTGGTATTAACATTATGAAATGTGAAGTGAGAAATTGGTAATGAACTAGCTTACTAGATCAATTTTGGCAGTAATATGAGAACAACAGTAATGATATGAATTTTAGTTCTTTTCATTAAAATAAAACATGTTTCAATTTATTTGACCCTCTGTTAATTTCTTAAGTTAAATAATTCATAGAAAGCATTTATTGAAGTGTTCCATATATTATTAGAGTCTTCAAACATTCTGGAATTGTTTGCTTTGCTTCTTTCCATATTATAATAGAAATTTCAAATTGTATAGTAATCTTGTACAAATTTGATGTATATTTAGATCTCAGAAAGTTTTAGATGATGCATGATATTTTTTCTTTAGGCAACTTTGTTTTCTCAATGAACTTGACAGGTATTATAAGACCAAAATGTCTTTATTTCTCAGAGTCCTATAGTAACTATGTATGCTCTACTTTTTTCTTGTAAAGATTAATCTGGTTTGGATCTGAATTTTTTTCAAAAGGCTGCACTATCACAAGTTATAAAAATAACTCAAATTATATCAAATTTTGATATCATAGTTACTGTGGGAAGTACTGCTCTCTAAGAAAGCATAATCATAAACCAGCTTTTAAACAATTTGTTGCTTACTCAATTATTTTATGAGGAACAGTTTGAGATTTATTATACTTAATTGGTCCTTGGGGAAACATTTACTATTCTCAACATGATACACACAGGAAATCTCCCCACACACATCTTACTCAGACAAAAAGTATCCTTTAAGATTGTAGATTTGGAGTGGACCATGACTAATGTGTTTTATGAAAATAGCTTATTATTTATAGATTGATGGATTTATTGCAAGATACTTTAACTTCCTTCATGTGACCCTGTGTTCTAAGATATTAATTCTCAATTATAAATGCTGATAAAATCATCTGTACACACTTGCTGCTTTATAGATTGAAAGGGTTTTCCTACAGTAGCTACCCTTTCATGTAATATCTGAATATATTGCATGGAATATGGGTGATCTGAAAATATTTATGCTTGTTTTTGGAAGGTGTTTGGGGGATGGGAATAACAGCTCTTCTAACCAAACATGTTCTTAATGCTTTCTCATATTATTCCCTAAATGTAGGTTTCAAAAGCAGAAGCCTGATTTCCACCCTGTCTCTGTCACTTCCAAGTTTACTTTACTTTGAGCAAGTCACTGAATCTCTCTTTCCACAGTTTGCTCCACTATGAAGCTGAGCTATCTGCACTTGCTGCACAGAATCTTTTAAGGGCACAGGAATTAATAATATGACATATATAGAAAAGTGCTTATTGCAGAATAAATGAATGCATATGTTCAATGATTATTTCTCATTACAGTAATAATTATCATCTCCATGTTGTAGGTAAGGAAAGTAAGTTTATGTAGAAAATTTACCACAGCAGTTAGCTCTCAAATCTAAATCCAAATATTCTACCTTCATATCAGGAAATGTTTTTAATGAGATCAATGTTTCATTTTATTATTGCTGCTGTTTGCATCATGCGAAAACATGAAAAACAGAATCAAAGATGTCTTATTTTCTAAACTTGTTATTTTAATATTCCACTTGCACCAATTATCTTTGTAACATAAATATTACTTATGTCCTTCTCACTCCTATCCCCCAGTTATGAGCAAAATGCCTGGTTATATAATGGATGTTACATATGGGCACTCATTTCAGATTTTTTTTCTAAGTTAATCAGTTTATCCTTCTTTTAAAAAAATGATTGCTTCAAGTTGCCAGTGATAAAGCTCATGCATGGTAAATTTATTTAGTCCAGTTGACTTAATCATGTTTTGAGTAACAAATTGAGCATCTATGGACAGTAGAAACGATATTGACTGAAAATTATTGTCAATACATAGAGGTGGCTGAAATTTGTTTCACTTCAATTCATATAACATTTTATTCTGAGATAAAGTGATGTTTATCTTTCTCTTGATTTATTCAGAAAGTTATTTCTTGTTTTTAATGACTATTTGGGATGCATTTTTAGATCTTTGCATGTAATTTGAACACTACGGTCATGAAGTTATTGTTGGTACTTTAACATCTTACATACCCTACATTAACTCGACTGTGTTTCAATAAATTTTAAGAGAAAGTATTTTCATGTGAAATATATTCTACTTGTAAATTCCACTGTATTTTTTTACTTTAAACCTTTTTTATGGTTTCCAATTAGGTAAAAGGCTATGAAGTAGATATGAATTGTTGCTGTAACAAAATAAGGATAATGAATAAATTGTGACTGAGCCATTCCTGATGCATCTTGTATCAAGAGGTTTCTTCCAAAAGTTAGTATTTGATTTTATTACATAGACTAAGGTTCTTGTATGTTTGATTGTATTTGAAAATTGGAGGAATTAGTAACACCGTTAAAGTGGTTTTACTCTCTGTTACTAAACAAAGCTCTTTATTTGCTGCTAAAGGTGAAAAAGAAAAGAAGCAGGTCAGAAAGATATGAACATGCTATCATTCAGGAGACTGGGTGAGCAGGATCATTTTACATTCCTCTTGTCTGAAATTATCTATTTCCATTCCATGGCATCTTTGTTTGTCATTTCTCTGGTTATGTGGTTACACATAGACTGGCTTTTTTTCTCTATCCAAAACTCTTTATCATGTTACTTTTAAAATTTGGCATCTGGCAGTAAAAGGGTCACCAGTACCACCTTCCTCATGGTTTGTATGACTTCCTTAGTGAGAAAGAACTGTGGGAACCAGTGTTTTAGGCAGTCCCTGAATCATTAAGAGCAACAAGAGGACTTTCATATCTATCAAAATGCATAATGTTAATGGAGTTTAATCAATTGACATAACTTACAAAAATGATTGGTGGGTATTGCTCGCAAGTTACTGTCAATATATCTGGATCACTAAAAAGTAGTCAGAGTGTATAATCATGTGCTACTTACCCAAAATATTCAGTATTTCTAATTTAACTGAAAAGGTCAGAATATTAGATTTTAAATAACCTCTAACTCTAATAATACTATTACAAAAATATGTACAAAACAATTTCCTTTATCTTTAGATAAAAGTAGAATTAAGGTAAACAAAAGGAAAAGCTTTTATATGGGAAAGACGTAAATGAAACTTAAACACACAGAAGCTTTCACTTCTAAAATTCTATACTTTTGGAGACTGGGGATGTGACTTCATGATATGGCACTTGCCTAGCATATGTGACTTCTTGGATTTGATCACCAGCATCAAAAATAAATAAATAAGTAAACTAAATACTGTACATTTATACTGTATGGATTTGGGGTGATGTCACAAAAGAAAATTAATCTAATTTGGCTGGCTCATTTTAAATATCTTATAAAAAGAATGTACAACATGTTATTGTTTTAACTTGAAAGCTTATACCTAAATGTACATAATCATCTTTAGTTCCAAAAGAGTACGTGGACCTCAGTGTGGTCTTTGCACTACAGATGTTACAGAAATCTAGAAGTCAATCTTCTGTCTGTGTTTACTATTTGAGATAAATCACATAATCCACACAATTTCAGTTTTAATATAATGCCATATCACTCATGCCTCACCTTCTATGGAAAGAGTAGCAAGAAAAATAGCCCAGTAGAAAAATTCTCTGCCAGATGGTGGGAGCTTAGAAGTGGGAAACTGGAGCCAAAGAGGACAGATCAGGTCAGCTGGGCCACCTCCCTTGCCAGAGCTGCATCCCCAGTGCTCCTCAAGGACCCGCCTACCCTATGTTCAATGACCACACTTTCCCAACCCATGAGCTCTTTGTTGCTTTTTAAAATCCCACAGATAAGTAGACACCACTGATTTTTTTCTTGCTTATCATCATATTGTAAATTTGCATCTTTTAACCCTATGGTGTTATCTCAAATAATATTTTCCCCGCTGTATTCCACCCAACCTCATTTCTTTTGATCTTGCATAGGTCCTCCATTATAATTGTTAAATAAGGGAAATTATCAAAGCATAATAAAGGATGAGACTTCAGTGTGTGTAAAACATAATTCAATATAGAATAAATCACAATTTTTTCTAATAGCTAATTCAATCGGGACAGGCATGCTGTCATATAAACGCAGTCATGTTGCAATAAATGCATTGATTGTTCCCAGTCTTTATTCCATAATGGACTCACTTCTAAGGTCTGCTTCATAAAATACCAGAAATGACAGAAATTCAGTTCTGCTGAGCTCTGGAATCAAGAAGTCAGAAATCAAGGCCATGTCAGTGTTAGTTTCTTCTGGAGAATCTCGAGAAGAATTTGCTCCATGGTTTTCTCTTAGCTTTTGGCACTTACTGGAAATTGTTGGTATTCCTTGGATTATGAAAACATTTCTCCACTTTCTGTGTTTGTCTTCTCCTGGAATTTCTGCCATGTGTCTGTATCTTTGTGACCAAACTTTTCTACTCTAATATGAACAACAGTCACACTGGATATGAGACCCCACTGTAATCCAGTATGGCCTCATGTTAGCTTTATTACAGCAACAAAGACTGTCTTTTTACAGGAGGTTCCTAAGACTCAGGTGCACATAAATATGAGAACTACTTAATGCAGTATGCAGCAGTTAGTGATTTATTTTCTCTAGTGGATCAACAGTATTTGACTTAGAGTTTTCAAGCCGCAGGATCACAACTGCTCAACTCTGCTACTGTAGTGTGAAATCAATCACACACAGCACATAAACAAGTTAATGTGACTGGGTTCCTTTAGAACCTTAACTATGGGTAATTAAAATTGAATTTTATACAATTTGTATATTTTGTGAAATGTTATCTTTTTTCAACCACTTAAAACTAACCATTTTTAAATACATAAAAAAAGTTCAACATTGTTGGTCATTCAAGAGGTGCAAATTAAAGTAGCAGTGAGTTTCCATCTCACTCCAGAAAGAATGACTATCCCCAAGAAATCAATCAACAACAAAGATTGGAAGGGCTGTGGGGGAAAAGGAACCCTTCTCCACTGTTGGTAGGAATGTAGAGTGGTGCTACCACTGTGGAAATCAGTGTGGAGATTCCTTTAAAAAACTAGGATTAAAAGCCCCATGCAAACCAGCTATTTCCCTTCTGGGTATCTTCCTAGAAGAATTAAAAACATCACAACACAGTGATATATGTGCAACCACGTTCATAGCAGCACAATTTGTTATGGCTAAATCTTGGAAACAACCCAGGTGCCCATCAATCGAGGTATGGATAAAAAACATGTGAGTTTTTTATATCATGGAATAATACTCAACCATAGAGAAGGATAAACTTGAGACTTTAATAGGTAAATGGATGCAACTCGAGACCATACCTGTAAGTGAAATTAAACAGACTAATATATGCAAACATCATATCGTCTCACTAGTGTGAGAATCTGAACAAGCAAATAGGATGAAAATGTACAGTAGATAGTGTAAATTGGAAAGAAACTATTCAAAAGAAAAGGCAAACTGTGATGGGGGAAAGAGGAAGGAAGAAAGGGAAAGGAAAAATATATGTATACGCAAGATAGTTAAGGTAGTTACAGAGCTAGCTTCTCTTAGTTCCTTGAAAAGAAAGTTTTGTGCTAATTTTGTTAGAACAAGATATAATGACTCTATCTTGTATGCTGGACAACAACTACAAAGACAATACACAATGTGTCAACTGTTGTAATGTTCCAACTAACATGTTTCGAAACTTGGTTTCATTGTTATGTTTATCTTTTTTTTTCTTTAAAATAAAAATTAAAAAATTTAAAATAAAACTAACCATTTTTACCCTTGGACCAAAAAAAAAAAATGTGAGTCAAATTTACTAACTTCTACTTTATTCTCTTACTGAAATATTGACACCAAATTTAACATTAAGAGTAGTCAGTCTTTTCTACCTGAAGAAATAATGGCTGTTAGTGTTCAAAAATATCTTTTTCCAAGATTTAGCTATTACAAATTGTGCTGCTATAAACATAGGTGCACATATATCACTGTGGCATGATGTTTTTAATTCTTCTGGGAAAATACCCAGAAGGGAAATAGCTGAATTGAATGAGACCTCCAATACTAGCTTTTTGAAAAATCCCCACACTGATTTCCACAGTGGTTTATCAGTCTGCATTCCCACCAACAGTGGAGAAGGGTTCCTTTTTCTCCACAGCCCACCAGCATTTGTTATTGCTTGATTTCTTGATGGCAGCCATTCTTTCTGGAGTGAGATGGAATCTCAATGTTGTTTTAATTTGTGTTTCTTGAATGACCAGTGCAGACTGGATAAAGAGGATGTGGTATTTTTATGCAATGGAGTGTTACTCAGCTACAAAGAAGCATAAACTTGAGGCTTTTATAGGTAAATGGATGCAACTTGAGACCATAGTCATAAGTGAAATAAATCAAACTCACATGTGTAAATATTGTATGATCTCCCTAGTGCAAAAACAAAAACAAAAAACTGAAAGAGTAATAAGATTCAAAATGTATAATACATATTGTGAAAATTAAAGGGAAAGTAAGTGCTCAAAAGGACAGAACAACTGGGATAGGGGAAAGGAGAAAAGGAAGAAGGAAAAAGATTATATGTATATAGGTATACATATATATATGAGTGTGTATGTATATGTATACAAGATAGACAACTATATTACTAATCTTTGTAAGTTCATCAAAAAGAACAGTTTGTGCTCTCATCGTTTGATTGTTTGATCTTTTTTATGCCTAAATTTTGTAACCTGAACAATACTTTTAAAATAACAATGTGCAATATATTAACTAGTGTTAATTTCCTACTATTTTTTGCAATTCTGTATCATTTCTATCTTGTTTGTTTTTAAAATTTAAAAAAAATTTTTTTTTCTATTTCTGGATTTTTTTTAACACAAACTTTTGCCTGAATAAAACTTTAAGTGATTGTAAATGAAATATTTCTGTCATTTCTGTTTATTCTTGACTTTTTTCTCACCAAGAAAAATTATTTTAATTATTCTAATTGTTTTAGTTAGTAGTAAATGCCATATTTCAAAAAGGCATACATGTATAGTTGCTATTTTTTAAAAAAAGTTTTGATGTTCACATGGTCTATTAAAAAACAATTAATTGTTCTTTTTTGTATTTCCTTCCTCTACCTTCCATCATGCTGTCAATGTTTTTGAATCAAGCACATTTATTTTTCCTCCCGCTATTTTCCCAGAGTAGTAATTTTTGTTTAAGTCAACATTTTTGTATATGTGAGAATGACTATGTAAACAGTACTCATAGCTCAGTCACAAAAATAATTAAGATTCTTTTTGCTATTTTTTTAAGTGAATAATGCCATTTACCATTGGGCTGCTTTTCTAGTATCTATTAATTCATCTTCAAAGTTTTAGAAACTCTCTCAATAAAGATTCAGACTTCAGTTCTTCCATGGTTGCATGACTGTCTGGAAGAGATCTTCCTGTTGATCCTTTCCCCAACTCCCTGCTTCTGCTTCAGGATGGGCTTGCCACTGTGCCATATGTCTTGAGCTTTGATATCTTGATCATTGCTGTCTTTTCCCTTTACCCCAATGTTGAAATGCACATGCATTTTTATTATGTTTCAATGAGGTATACAGTTCAAGTGCTCCCTGTGAAATGATTTATAGTTGTAAATTTGCTGAGACCTTGTTTTTAACCTGAAAATGACCTTATCTACTTCTAAACTTAATAATTTTGTCATGCAATGCCTTTCAAGTAAGATATAAAATTCAACTCTGATTTCAAAGGTACTTAATTCTATCACTTCTAGTTTTCAGGATTGATGTTGATAAGTTTGAAACTATTCTTACATCCATACATTTTTTGGTACATGACTTATAATTTTATCTTTGAAGCTTGTAAGCTCTTCTATTTATGACTAATATCTTGAAATTTTACACGATATGTCTTTTCTGCCCTACTTAGTCTTGGGGAATACTCTTGTAAACTGGTATTCTTTTACTCTGAGAAAGATGATTTATAAATTTCAAGGTTACACTCATCTTCATTTTCTCTTCTTCTGTGTTACTCATTTCATCTTATTCGTGTATTAGAATGTTAAGCAAATAATTTGTATTCAGAAGTGATCATACCTCTTATTGTTTAATTTTATTTAATTTTTATTTTTATAATTTTATTATAATTTATATTTCCATTAATTTTTTATTCTTTTAGAAGTTCCAACTTTATTTTAATAAATTTTTCTTTATTGTGAAGTTTCTGTTACCATAATTTTAATCTCCACATATTCTTTCTTAATCCTTTAGCATTGCTTCTTGTTTGGTTTTATAGAGTTCTTTTCCTTATCAATGACACATTTTTTTTATCTGTCTGAGAGTGTTATGGGTTCTTAGATGACCTCCTCTCTGTCTCACTTGCTTCTCTGAGTTCTATTCTATGTGGTGTAGCTTCTGTTTATCTGAAAGAATTCCACTCATTGGAGGTTCTGTGCAAGAGATTGGCTTGCCTAATGTTGGTGGGTTGCATTCTTACTCATGCTTCCAGAATATCATAATATCATTTTCTAAGATGTCTATTAGCATGGTCAGATGCTCCTGGTAAATTCTTAAATTTGGTAAAATGTTCCCCTAACAACAAAATTGCCTCACAAAGCACTTCTCAAAAGACAGCACCATAATTAAAACAGTGAATGACCTGGAAGGTGAACAATGTTTTATATGTTTATGTTACCTTTCTAAGTAGCATCAACTACTTTCAATCTACTTTCCTACACAAAAGAATCTTCAGATATATGATTGATATTGATGTTACCAATGAACACACAAGCTCAATAGGACTAAATGACGAGAATCTACTTTAAGATGTTTACTTAACACTCAAATATTTAATCATAACAGTGAATATGCAATCCCTCTTGGCCTTTCCCAAAGTCCTACAACTGGTGTGGACAGATCAGAAAAATTTGGACCTTCTGATGCTTGTGTTAGTAGTATAGCATGATGGAGATAGTATTGCTTTTGGAGCTAATTAATACTTAATAAAATCTCTGCTGTATCACTTAGTATCTGTGTGTCTTTGGAAATGGTGTTAGATCCAGGCACTTCAGTGTGTGCATAGATAAGATGAAGCTAATTCGCCACCTTTTAGAGTTTTTCTCATTATGAAATGAAATGAAGTAAAAGTGCTAAACATAAGGTGCTAACACTTAGTATTTACTCAGTTTAAGAAAGAAAGCTCTAAAAAGAGTCTTGAAATGACTGTCATTACACAAGACAAATGAACTTGTTTGGACATCCAAGCAAAGTGACACAAGGAATCTTTCTTTATAATTTGGTACCTCTGTATTTAACAAGATACCAGAGACTTTTAGATGGTTCTAAACACTATATTTTCTGAGAATCATTTGACTGTTTGTCTAAGAATGATTCTGTTTAATGGACATTTCTTTTCAGTGGATATGAAAAAGATGAATACAGGGAAAGGAACATGAAGATCTAAAAGGGTAAAATTTTATAAAACATTGTCATTGGATCAAGAAGAGGCCCGCAGGTTCCATCATCAAGTTGAATTTCTGCTGATGGAATCAGCATCCTGCTTTATCTCCAAAATGTGTTGTGGTTCTTTTAGAAATCTCTGATTATATTACCCTATCATACAACTTTGTATTGATTTCAATAACCAGAGTTTGTTGTATGTATGAATGCATAGCTACACAGAGCCTTACATAGAGAGACATTGAATTATACTGTAGTACTGGGTAGTAAGGATTCCTAACAGTAATAACATCCCTGTACCAATGGCTCAGGAAAAGTTTCAAGCTTCTCTATGTGCCAGTATGAGATATGTATGAATGACTATTTCATATGTAGGAGAGTTATAATTCTATATGCATTTCTGTAATGCATCCAGGAATTTCAACTATGCCATTTTACTCTTTGGTAGAAATATCAGAACATTAATATATGATTCATAACTAAGATCAAATAAATCCTTTTGACACTAAGCATCACTTTGGTGGGAGAAATAAATGCTTATTTTTAAAGACTCATGAGTCATGTACATATTCTGTTATTTTTACTCTCTTTGAATTATTCCAGCACTAGAAGTATTCTAGGCTATGGCTTGTTTGTCTAATTGCCTTTTTAAGGTAAGAGGTCAAGGAATTTATTTTAGCTTTAAACTGTTGACTTGCTGGAATGCATGGCTATTTTAGGTTATTCAGGTCTGTGTTAGTCAATATATTATGCCAATCTTGGCCTCCTAGATAAGGATTTAAGATTTAATGTGCATAGAGCACATTTCCAACATCACACAAATAATTCAAAAAATATTTCAGAGTGAAAATATGAACAAAAGCAAAGAACACAAGTTTCCTTAAGAAAAAAAAAAAGTAAGGTATCATGAAATAGCTCTGTTCTTTCTCTAGCTTTCTTCTAGATTTCTTTGTTCTATACCTCCTGTTCCTAAGAATCTGAAGCCCAAGTCAGAACAAAACACAGATTCTTTGTATCATGTCAGAAAGTATAACCTCTATTGTTATATGATAAATATGAGATTCATTTCACATGTACAATTGACTAATGGAAAAACTACTAAAAAGACAGTCAAGTTTTCCTTTATTAGGTTGGTAAACAGTATACCCGGGAATTACTGGTCAGTGTGTCTGATTTCTTAAGAAATAGCATTTGGCTGATGGCATTACTTAAAACAAAATAAGGGCTAGACTCAAAAAACAATGCATTTGTTTCTAAGAGAAAGTAATATTCCTTTTGGATTAGAGTTGTGTTAAAGCAATATTCACTCCTTTTGATTTAATTGGCAGGATAGATTTTATCTTGTCTGACTTTTTATCATCTAATGGAAATTTAATAGCTTGAATTTGAAGTGATTAATGTAAATATTGGATTAATTGGATTACCAGCTGTTTTAATTTAGTTTGTTTCTTCTTCCTAGACATAAATTGAAACTCTATATGGCCCAGGACAACATCATTTATTATGTAAAATTAAGAAATAAATAGTATAAATAGATTTATTTGGGGTTCAAAGACACTGTAGATCATTTATTTAGCCCCTTGGTTAACAAACGAGTAAATTGAGGCACAGGAAATGTAAATGAGTTATCTGGCATAGATTTTAGCCTGTGAAAAGACATGCGATTATTCAAGGAGTCTGACGTTTTAACACCTTGACAGTTAGGCTAGTAGTTTAATACAGTAACAAACACAATTTGCTTTAATTATAATTACTGATTTAAATATAGAGAAATTTTTGTTTTACTACTTTCACAAGCATCATAGGACTATCTCACAAATGAGTCCCAGCATGTTCTTGGTGAAACCAAAATAAAAAAAAAATGTGATATTTATCTTCAAAGCAATGTGTTCTCTTAAGACCTTGCAAGTATTAAGACCAATTCAAATAGTTGTAATAGCAATATAATTACTTAGTAACAATTAATCAATAATTTCTCTTGCAAGTCCATATTTAACATTCTTGATATAATTGTTTCAATAAAAACATATTAAATATTTAAAATGATTTAGATGCTAAAATTTATGTTTAATATTGGTCATAAATTTCTATTTACAGATTATTCTGAGTTATTACAGTTGTCACTGAAATGCTATGAAGTAGATGAGCAGATGAGATGAGTATGTTTCTCCCCTTCTTACAACAGAAAGAACTCTAATTTGAAAAGAATTTAAAATGTTTCCCCAAAGACCATAGAGCTTGTGAGTGAAAATTCTGCAACCGAAATTTAGATGTTCTGCTGAATTATTGATAATTCTGCTCCATAGATTAAGAGGTGAAGTTGATATTTAGCTAGGGATATGCTGCACGATACTCCAACTTACAAATTACATTCCTGAATAGGAGCTTTGAGTATGAATAAAATACTTGAGAAAAGGAAAGTGTGTGAGAATTGACCAAAAAAAAATTATGCTTTCTATTTCCAATAGAAATTAGATATAATAAGCTAGAATCTAAAATGTTTGTCATTTTATTAAAAATAACTTACACAATATTGAGGGCCTTCGATATAACAACGTTTACATTTCTAAATTAACACTAAAAAATTGCTTATAAACTCAAAAACCAAATTAACTAGTATCATATTTCTTTACCAAAAATCTAGAGTATTTATAACTTTTTTATATGTCTTAAGCTTCTGTTTATCATCATAACTCACGATGCCTAATAATGCAGAATGTGGGGACAATATTGATATTGCTATTTTTCTTAAAAATAAAGTTTTAGTAAATAATAAAAATATGGACAAGATTAGAGATTACTGATTTCATTTAATATTGATTTCATTGTTTTGTTTTCATAATGACTTATCAATGACTTTCCTTCAATAAAATATTTCAATAATTATTTCATTTTTAATTGCAAAGGATTTTATTTTTACTCACCATATTAATAAAAAGTAGAAATAATAATAGAAAATAGAAAGTAAATGTGACTTTCCCATGACACCGGTCCCTGCAGTTTGACCTTGGAAATGACTAATGCTGACTGTATTTGTACTGAGTCATAAATGAAGACCCTATCACTATTCTCTTCAATTCCACTTCTCTGAAATAAACATTTCTTAAATCTTAGTTTTTTTCTTTGATTTCAGATTGCAATATTCCTATATTTCTTGTATAATAAATATATTTAAAATGTTCTTGTTTTCTTTTCTTGAAAGATGAGAAATATAACAGTCACACTGGATATTTCTTTTTACAGGTTCAAATTTTTGTCAATCATATTTTACAATTTTAAAAAATTGTTTTGGCTAATATTATAAATAATAAGTAGTACTTAGGTACTACCTAAGATATATTAACTTACCTAAGATACATTAACTACTAGTATTCAAATGTGGAATAATTATCCTTTTTTATTTGTCATTCCCAAATACATCCATCAACTTCTGATTCCCAGACTGGGACCAAGGATTTGTAATATTTACATTCCCTGCTGTTGCTCTAAGTAAGCCTTCTCTGCTTTGAGGAGATGGACTTCAATAGTTGTAAACTAAGGTTCTTCAAGCAAGTAAGGAAATCCTACACATCAGGTTCACGGAATAACTGATCAGTTTCTTGTTGATCTGTTTGTGATATTCTGAGGTCTAGGAGACTGTCAGTGAATAGTAAGTCATACAGCTGGAGTGTTTGCTGGTGAGATTTACATGCTGGAATCACAAACCAAATATCCTC
>RJWT010006287.1:0-29427 GCA_004365215.1 Cuniculus paca
AGGGGAGGGGAGGGGAGGGGAGACGAAGCACTGCCATGAAACTTTAAAATCTATTTCCATGTCTCAGCCTTTGTAGTTTAAACAAATATAAAAGTGGACAAAAAAGAAGGCATTTTTATTTTCAAATATTAGACAACAGGCGGCCCAGGGCTGTGACCGCTGAAACAGAGGCAACAGTGGGTGCCACCACAGCCTTGGCTTTTCCCTGGAGGCACTAGGAATAAGAGGAGCGCAAAGGAGACCAGTAGAGTTCACCAACACAGATGAGAAAACCCTAAAAGCCAGTATTCCTTCCGAACAAGGCCCTTAACAAAACAGTAGCAAAGTAATTTCAGCTCACGCAACCTAACACAACTTGATGCAGTAGGGGGGTTTTTACAAATATCCATCAATCCATCTGCCACGTTAATGAGAATAAAGAAGGACCTTAGGATCCAGCTCAAAAGATGCACAAAAAGCACTGACAAAACGGACGAACTATTAACTGGGGGGGAAATATTTATAACACATGTATCTGAAAAGAATAATTCTCTTACTACTCAATTATGAAAAGCAAATCCATCCAGCTATTTTTTAAAATTTAAAAGGAAAAAAGAGGCAACAGATTGAGGAAGTACTATCTGCACACGCACACCCTGAAAAAGTACTCAAAATTATTAGTCACCAAGTAAACGCAAATTGAAACTACACTTAGATACTGCTATGTGCCCAATACAATTGCTAAAAGCCTAACAAATACACAACCCTGACAAAGATAACCCCAATGTGAGGACACTGAGCAATCAAAATTCTCATGCATTACTGGTGAATGTGTGAAATGGTACAAACACTTTGGGAACCTGTCCAGTACTTTCTTATACACTTAGATATGCACCTTCTCTAAAACAGCAATTCAATTCCTGGGTATTTAGCCAAGAGAAATAAAAGCCTATCCCTACAAAAAAACTTGTACAAGAATGTTTATGGAAGTATCATTCTTAATAGCCCAAAACTGAAAATAACCCCACTGTCTACAAACAAAATGAAACAAATAGCTGCTACACCAACAGTACAGGCAAACCTTTGGAACAGCATGCTGAGCATAAGCAGTATGTATGGTATAATCCCACTGATGTAACCTTCTAGAACAGGAATAATAATCAAAAAAAAAATGGGGGGAGGTAGTGAGTTTAATTTAGACAACGGACACAGAATCTTTGGAGCAATAAAGATATTCTGTATCTTAACAGGAGTAAGAATTGAACAATTACATGCACTTGTCATAAGTCTTCAAAGTATTTAATAATCTATGTATTTCCCTATAAACTTTATGCCTCAATAAAGAAAATGTTTTTTAAAAAAAATCACTAAAACAATTCCAATCTAAAATAGGTCCTAAAGGGTAAAAGATATTTCTTTCTGAAAGAAAAAACAAAAAACATTTTGAGCTAATTCTAATTCCTGAGTTCTGTAGCCTTTAGGGAAAAAGGAGGAAAAGAGAGCTACATGTTAATTTCCCTCAAATAACACATTCTGTTTGCTCTTCTATTTAACAAAAGCATGTTCATCACATATATAAAAAAATGCTAGGGAAGGGGAGATAACAGATGTTGGTAAGGAAAAACATGCATAATTGATTTAAAAAACAAAAATAATAGTAAAAATGAGTATTTTAGTTCACTGATGTGGAAACTGACCTGGCTATTCAAATTGTTTATGTCAGACAGGATATTATCAATCTTCACTCATTATAAACTGAGTTCAGCATTAGTATAGCAAAGAAGGCCCAACAATCATAATTAGATAGCTTAATTTACTAAAATGGATGGGGAAGGGAAGAAAACTGGGAATAAGCGAAAAAAAAAGTTGACCAAGTGGAAGCCCAGATCTAAATGCAAAATAAAATATAATAAAATTACATTACGCTAGTATATAGGCTTGCAGGATATAAATATTAATATTAAAAGCATCTCATCTAAATAGCTGAAATGAAAAGAATAAGCTGTATGTTTTTATTCCACATTCACATTATTTCTACACTTTCATGCACTTAGCCCCAAATAGCGGTGCCATGCTAATTCTGAAGAGGGCATGGGGACTTTTGAACTCAAATTCTTTAAAACTACAAAGCTACTTTTGAGTCACATTACGTATTTATGAAACACTATTAAAAATGTAATACCTTATGGTTTAATTAATTCTAGTTACCAAAAAGGATGTTTTACAAAATAAACACTAACTTCTGATGAGAAAAGAAACTATCTGAAATATTTTCTTACCACTTTTGCAACACAGGGTGCATCACTGCCAACCGATTTTGAAGAATTCGCATCAGCTGTTTAAAAAGTGAAACATGTAATATCAGAATGAGTAGCATTACAAATATTACAGTAATATTCAGATTGCTACTTCTGTAGCCCCTTGATAGAATAAATGTCAATTCCCAAGTATGTGTTTCATCAATTCTATTCATCATAGAATATTTCATCAATTTTAAGACTTTAACATGTGAAAAGGAATGCATCTTACATTTTCTGGTTTCTTCAAATTGTTCATCAATTAACTATAAGACACCCCAAGTTAAACAGTTAAATATGTAACACGAAAGTATCCATGGTGTTTAGTATAGTAGCCTGATCCCTATTGTGAATTTCCCAGAGGAGAACTGACGCAATTTCTTAAATTTAACAAACTATGAAATCCTATTAAGAAGGAACATCTGGAGGTAAGAAAAAAGGAAGCTCAAGTTTCAAAAAACATTAGTTTGGAAAAAAGTCGCCAACATAGATACCTTAGGACTTTGGCACTAGAACTTTAAACTGCCATCCAGAACAATTTTAATGTTGATGTCTTTTATTTCATACAAATGAAAAGGCACTGCTGTCCTGGAACACTGAGTTAGGACTATAAAGCAGCCCATATTCATTAATATTTACCAAATAGCTACAAATGCCAGTGTCTTAGGAAATAGGGATTTAGCAGTGGACAGGAAAAGACAATCTTCACTCTTAGGAAACTACTGGTTGAGCGTAAACACAGAGACAAAGTGTGTCTGAAGGTAATTAAGTGGGACAGAGAGACAAGTTAGTAGGAAGGGAAGGCATGCAGTGTTTTAGTGCAGGAAGAGACTCCACTGACAAGCATCACCCAAGCAGCAGCCTCCAGGCAGTAAACAAATACGCCAGGGAGAACAGCAAAGAGCATTCCAGGCAGACTGCACAAAGGCCCTGAAGTGGGAACGTGCTGGACACACCCGGAAAGACAGCAGGTCAAAGTACCTGGGGGAGAAAATGTGAAATGGAAAGTGTCAGCAGCAGGGTTGGAAGTAGAGGGACTTGACAGGCAACAGCGAGGGTCTGGCTTTTACCATACTGAGAGAGGGTGAGAGGGGGAGCCTCCAGAAGATTTTGTGAGGACTAGCAAGACCAGACCTTGATTTTCAAAAACTTCTTTGGCTGCCTTTGGAAAACGACGTACAGGGGGTAATGACAGAAGCAAAAGACCAGTGAGGACCCCGAACAGGACCCCAGGTGAGAGACAGTGATGGCTTGAACCAGCCTGGGAGCAGACAGGTAGGCGGACAGTGGCCACTTATGTGCAAAGGAGTCAATGGGGTCTGAGCTAAGGAAATAGGAGGTGTGGGTGCTTCCTGGGTTTTGGCCAAAGCAACTAGAAAGAGGAAGCTACCCTTTCCTAACATGCAGTGTCTTAAATTTGGGACTGATGCTTATTAAACAATCAAGTTCAGGTGTAAAACAGGCAGGTGGATATGCAAGTGTGGAGTTCACAAGCGCACACCAAATGGGGAAAACACATTCCAGGCCATCAACACAGAAATGCTATTTACTTAAAGCCCTGAGACTGGAAGAGATCTCTTAGGAAACGGGTGGAGACAGAGAACAGGAGAAATCTAGGACCAAACCCTAAGGCGCTCTCACATTACAAGTCAAAGAGATGCAGCAGGAAGGTGGTGGAAACCAGGAGACTACCAATCAGTGGGGAAGCAGCAGTCTGCAGAAGGGCTACAGCTTAAACACCTCAGGCTAGGGAAGAAACACCACTCAGAAAAATGGCTAATGTGGGCAGATGAAGGGGTATGAGCTACTTAAGCAATGGCTTCAGAGAACATCACTTAGATATTAAATAAGAAATAAAGCAGGTTCAGAGTTTTAAACAAAATATGAAAGTGAAGAGACCACCCCAATACGGGGAAATGAGGAAAGAGACGGAAAGGAAGCTCAAAACTTCCTTCAAACAACATGTGGTGCAAAATACACCGGGCACAAGGAAAACAAGAAGAGATGTTCCATTGCCAATTCCTTCTGCGATTAAGAAAAGCAATCTCAATGCAGCATAGAAAGAATTATGACAGAGTAACCTCATGGGGAGTATGTCCCTACACTACCTACCCTAAACTCAGCTTTGGGGAGAAACAGCAGCAGCGAGGTCATACAAAATTAAGATCTCAGGTCAGGGATGTAGCTCAGTGGCACAGCGCCTGCCTGGCAAGCGCGAGGCCTTGGGTTCAATTCTCGGCACCAAAAATAAACAAACAAACAAATAAATAAAAGCAAGATTTCAAAGAGGTATCTGCACTGCCATGTTCACTGAAGCACTGCATACCATTGTCAAGATACAGAAACAATTTAAATGTCCATCAAGGAGAGGAATGAAGCAAATTTGTACAGTGTTTTGTATAACAATTATATTTCAATAAAGCTAAATTTTTTTCAAAGGTTTAATATAAGAACAGTGTAAAATATCCTAGCCATAATTTTACTTATTTTAACTATCTGTTGAAATGGTTTATGGTAGGCCTTAGGTAAAAAGCATCATTACATAGTTTTTTTTAAAAAGCATCACGTAAAGACCAAGAGGCAAAGGGCAGCACAATGGCTGAGGCAGATTTTGAGGTAAAAGGGATGAAAGCAGAAGCTGCATGCAAAGGGCCTTGTAAAGGAGACCTCTTGCCCAGTCTCAGAAGTTCGGTTCTTCAAGGGTACTGGGGAGCCCTCAAAGCTTTAACGAGGACAGTCACACTACCTTATCTCACGTTAGGTCAGTTAAGTCACAGTGTGAATGAAGATGCTTGAGGACAAGAACAATTACAGTGCGAAAGACAGGACGCTGAGCTGGCCTGGGGGAGGGGCAGCACAGAAGGAGAGAAACGGACGCACTGGGGAAGTCACACAGTGAAAGCCACGGGACCAGAAGTGGTACTGGGGAATATTCAAGAATGCCTTCCCAGTTTCCTGCACTCAGATAACCCTCTCCTAATCGTGTTGGGATCACCAATGAAAGGCAGTACGCATTTTAGATGTGACTGTGGGACACCCAAGTAGAGATCAGTGTAGGCCACTGGCCACGGACCTGGAACCAGGAGATCAAGCCCTGGGTTAAAGATAACAAACATGGAAATCAGCAATAAAGAGCAGCAACACAAGCCATGAGACAAGATCACGTGAAACACAGAGAAGTGAGCCAAGGAGGGAAGCCTGAAGAACACAGAAGTAGCCAGAAGTACAGGGAAGAGACGTTACCATGGAAGACAATGGACGCAATTTGTAAGGGAAAGATTAACAGAATCGAAGGCTTCAGAAAAAAAAGAAGAAGAAGAAAAAAAGAAAACTCCAAGGCAACCTTTGAGATACATTAACAGAAACTGTCGATAAACAAGGCAGCTTCCACATAGCAGTGGTCACAAAGAGAAACCGAAAGCGGCAATATTCAAGTACCTCCCTTCTTCTCCAAGTTGACCAACCCAGGTTTACGCAGTGAAGTTTTGTTACACAGAATTGGCAAACCACTGAATATTAAAAATAGTTACTATTAGACAGCACCTTTTAATGATAATGCAAGTAAAATAGCAAATACACATGCAAAACAATTTCCAAATTTGCAAAAAGTTATAAAAGCAAACTGATACAAAATGAAGGTCTTCTGGTTTAGGGCCAACTGTTCCCCTTAATATGTCCTAAATCCACACATCCTGCAGTAGAGACAGCTTCTGTAACATACCACTTCCTCTGAGTTGCACAGTCAAAAAATACATACCCAGCTAACACGATTTTTCAACACAAACCTTAGTTTACTGGAATGGGTTTGGTCCTGCATAAAACAAACATCAAAGGCAAGTGCTACCTGCATACAGGAGTCATACACATGAAGACAGAGGAAATCACTAAGCTATGGTGCTGGTGTTGGTTTTGGTTTTCTGTTCTGCAGGACCGGAGACTGGGCCCAGAGCCTGTGTGCCTAGTTACATTCCTAGCCCTTTTTTTTTGAGACAGGGACTCACTAAGTAGCCAGGTTGGGCTTAAATTTACAATTCTCCAGTCTCAGCCTCCTGGAGTGCTGGGATTACATGTGTGACCCACCTGTTTGGCTAAACCGTTTTATGATGATAGACTCAGAAATTGCAGCTGTCCAGCCACAGCCCACCGGTTATGGAGGTTAGCAGGGGTGAAACAGCTGTTCTTTAATCTATGCCATTGATTCTCAAACTTCAGCACACATCAGGATCACCTACAATACCAGTTCAAACATCGCTGGGCCCTCTCCCTAGTTTCTGCCTTGCAGGTCTAGTGTGATGGTGAGGGGAGTTTGCATTTCTAAGGAATTTCCACGTGATGCTAATCTGTACTGCAGTATTAGTATTCTGAGTAAGATGTTGCTTGAAAGAAAAAAGAAAAAGAGATCAACTGCTAAAATTAAAATTGTATAAATTTCCATGGCAGAAATAACCAATAGTTAACTAATTAAATTAAGATTAGAGGTGAAGTGAGAACACAGAATTAAAAAGGGAAATACCAAAAGCAAATATGAACTGCAATGTATTCCTAATATCCTTGGTGAAGCAGCTTTCCAAGCAATCAGGTAAAATATTTTTTAAATCAGTAATTTAGTTAAACCTACAAAATTCAGGGTTCTACATGGGTCTTCAAAAATTTCAAGATAAGTGTGCTAATTAATGGTATTTTGATCAGGCCTACTATGCAGTTTCCAGGTTATTCTCCTAATCCCACTACAATGACTATGTAGGTTGTATGGAAAGTAAAAAAACCACATCTGTAAAAAAAATCTGTACAACTAGCTAAAAACAGCAAGATTAAATTATAATTGGGTGAAGAAAGAAAGATATCCATGGCTTCTTTTGAGTCTCAAAAAATGTTAAAGACTATATTAAATCTTAAAAATCTAAAGTCACAGTGCTCACCAGTGACATTATTAGATATTCTGTCCCCTTTTCTATTATGATTAAATGAGTGATCTGCTCGTGTACTCCTATCAGAAATCCATTTTTGCCTAATCATACAAGATTAGGTTGACTGCAGATTATTAGGAACACCCAGTATGAGCACAAAAATGAAAACCTAGATTTTTAAAAAAGCATAAAAATTCTTTGAAGACTAGAAGTTGTCATACACTTACCAAGATATATACAGCCAAAGCCACCTTGGCCAATGGGCAATCCTAGCTTCCACTCCTTTTTTGACAGGTCAGTTATTATCTCCCCAGCTGCAAAGTGTTCTGCAAGACGTCTCTTTGCAGGGCCCTGTCTTCCAGCTTGAGCTGCTTTTACACGAGGCATTTTCACTATAATACAGAACAAAGCAACATGTATACTCTTAAGTGTTCAAAACCTTTCCCTAAGGAAAGCTTCTATGCAACAGAGAGCCTGGTCAAATTCCCACCTACCCCAAAACCTAGGGAAAGAACACCTATTAATCCTGATTTATAATAGCTCCAATCCCATTTAATTATTCCCATTTAATTAATCGCTTTCAAGAAAATATATTTTGTTTTTAGTTCCAGCGGCACATCACCAGTGACTAAAATACTACTTAATGAATTTAAAAAGTGTTCTATTAAGTTGAGGGGGAAAAGAGTCTACAGTTACAATGCACACTTTATAGTAATGCAAAGAAGGGCCTAAAAGGACAATACCGATGTGGCCAAAGGGAAAATAAACACAAAGGCGAAGGCCAAGAGCACTCGGGTCACAGGAGCAGACACTTTACAGGAGTTCCCTTTCACCCTCAAGACCAAGTGAAGACTAAGCTATCAACTCCACGTCTCAGCAAGCTAGTCACGTGGTGGAGCACCAGCGTTCACGCTGACTCCCTGGTTCCAAAGCCTCACCAACATGCTGCCCCACTACACAAGCCACGTTTCCCAAGTGGCAAGGAGAACGTGTGTCTGTCTAGTGATCTGGATTCACCGAAAAAAGCAAAGCTGGTGACACTCAGCACTCCTGCTTCACCCCTCACCGGCTCTCCTGTGAGATGACTCTCAATTCACTTTTCTCACCAACACAAAAGTTTAACATGATATTCAGAGAAAGCTGAAATGGGAAAAACCCATAAAACCCAAAAACCTATACATTAGATTGGAAATTTTTAGCAAATACCCACACCATTACTTTACAACACAAATTCCATACCGGCAAATAAATGTTCTTTATTTGTTCCAGTTATGATACCAGTTAGCTTGCTAATCTTGATCATGTAACTTCTCTCCTAGCTTCAAAAGCCCGCAGGTGTAACTAACTCTTCCTTGTGTAAAGGAACTCAGTTAATATTTGTGTATGTGCACACAGGGATGTGTATGTGTTGCATGATTTCTAACACTCAGATCCATAAATGCTAACAGAAAATGATTTACTTAATATTCCATAGTTGCCTAAAAATAAAGCAGAGATAAAGCAAAGATAGGAGAGTGATAAGAATTAAATTAGTCTGCAATTCTTGAAATGGTTATTTAAATGAAAGAAGTCTGCTAGGATGTGACATAAATTTACATTATATAAGCAGTTCAGTTTAGAGCCCAGATATACTAAATATATAGATGCTATATTACATTGGAAATTTTTAGCAAATACCCACACCATCACTCTACCACGCAAATACCATACATGCAAATAAATGTTCTTTATTCATTTATTGGGAAATTTTTTATTTAATTTTTTTCCCAAAGAATACGTAATGCATCTCTGCTATCTAAATCTTCTCTGATAACAAAAACATCTTCAAAGTAAACATATGACAGCTATTTCTTCATATCAATTTATTCTCATAATTACTGTGCTTTCAATTCAAGGTGGAATTTTCCTGAGGGAAATTTTAGTGCCAAACATGACAGCCTAAACTCAAAATACCAAAAAGGGTAACCTATACACTTGTGATAGAATACCAGCTAAAAGTAACAACTAAAACACACAGAACTTGCAAATACTGAAATGGATTGCTTCTAAAGTTCATCCAACTTTATCAAATCACCAGAGTAACCTCCCATTTGATTATTTCCTAATAACAGTCCAAACACTTTAAAATAAATTAATTTTTTCTGTCACCCAAAATAGTGACAGGACAATCTTTTGCATTTTTCTGGAATTCTTTTCCAGAAGTAACAAATATTGCATTTTACCTTGAGACCATAATGTTAAGTGAAATAAATCTGACGTTGAACCTTAATGTCATGTGGTTTCTCTTATATGAGAAACCCTAAGTATAGATAAATTAAAAAATAAAATAAAACACAATAGGAAACAGGGAGACAGATCTTTTGCAAAAAGGAAGGGGACTAAGGGAGGGAGGAGGTGATGAGAGGAAGGGTAGGGTAAGGGAACATAAAGAAAACAATTAAGATGTGTTATGTCCATGCACCAACTGCCCATAATGAATCTAATCATTATGGCTACAAACATGTACTAATAAAAATTAAAATTTTTATAATAAATAAAATAACCTGGCTCAGCACCTATTCAATATAAAACTGCGGTCAAAGGAGTGTTTTTCCTGCAAATAAAGCTGTTTGCTTTTATTTTTCGCTTTATTGCTGGGTCCAACTAAATGAACTAATTGTAATAATTAATTAAGACTTGGAATGCCCTTCTTTCCTAAAAATAGCTCCACAGAACAGCATGGTCACAGTGAGCCTACTGAACACTCACAAACCCCGCTCCTGGAAGCTAACACGGAACGCAGTGGGGCAGCAGCACGGTGTGTAATCTCCCTAAATCCCACCCCCCAAAACCAGACAAGTCCAAAGGAGCACAAGACTCACAACCCATGCAAAGGATCTACAATAAAACCGGGGCACAGTATCCTCTCTTCCCACGAGCCCCTAAATTTGAGTGGTTAAAGGCAAATCATGCATAACTCTCAAAACCAACTCGCCAACATGGCCACCAGACCAAAGCCTCACACGAAGGAAGAGAAACTACAAGCGATATAACCCGAAGTGAGCACCACAGAATGGGGGAAAAGTTCAAATAAAAGTGCATCTGTGAGACAGCACCCAGATTTGGGACTGCATATAAAAAGACAGAGAGAGCTTAGGATTAGAGAAGGACAAAGTCAACCTGCACCACATCAACCAAAACTGTGCACAAAGGAAAACTAACTGCATGTCAGCTTCAGCAACCAAAGGGAATCAAGGCGACTCCCACATACAGCTGACACTAAGAAAATGTCCCTTCAGAAAAACAATTCATCCCCCAAAAGTTAAGAACTACAAAAGCTTCAAGACAAGACATTTTTCATAAAGAAGAAACTAACATGAATCAGAATTAGAAAAAGTCATCAGGTGGAGGAAGATAGTAATTAAAAGGCAAAGGGCAAGGTGTACAGCTCAGTAGAAGATACGACTGTTCGCCGTGTTCAGTCCCTGGCACAAACACACAAAGGCAAAATTATTTCACAAAGACTAAATAAAAAGGAGCATACACTGAATAAAATTGTAAGTGACTTAACTGCAAAGTGAAAAGGAAAAAGAGTAAGAAGTTAAAAAAAGGGCAACAAAGTATTTCAAGACAAAAATCACAAATTCAGAACACAGAAAAACAAAAGCCTACATATATATATCAAATACATATGTATCAACAAATACCAAAGCACAAATACTGCAAAGTGTTATCAACACAGAGGAGAGGAAGGAACAATCTACTAGAGAAAAAGGCCCATTTATCCAAAATGACTACAGAAAGACTGATATCCCCAGGCAGTAAATATGTATTTACTTGCAGAAGTGAGACTGGGGAAGGGTTATAAAGGGAAGAGTATGTAAGACATACCTGTTCTGACAATGTAGACATAACTATTAAAAAATGGGAGAACATACACAAAAGCAGCCTCTTTTCAGTAATTATATTACACTGCTACCTGCTCCTGTTCACGAAGGCTCTTGTGGGGACCCATGTGGACAGTGCAAGTGAGGACAGTAGTGCCTCACCAACCCTTTCACCTACCTAAGGTCAGACAAGGTCTGAAAACATTAAATGGAAAATTCCAGAAATAAAACACTTGTAACTTGTAGGCCACAGGCCTTCCTGAGTAGTGTGAAGAAGTCTTCAGTCCTCCCACGCTGCCCAGCCTGGACGTGCCTCATCCCTTTGTCCACTGACTCCACACAGTGCACCAACTCCCCTCAGCCACAGCAGCCGCCACCTTGGTTGTTAAAAGTGCAGCGCTTGTTCAAGTAGCCAAACGCTACTCCATCTCATGGGGAAGCACCACGAGAAGGGTGAGTATACGACAAGTTATCACAAAAATGATAGTATATTGCTAAAATTGTTTATTATAGTTGCTAATTTCACACTGTACCTAGTTTATAAGTCAAAATTGATCATAGATATGTATGTATAGAAACAAACAGGGCACACAGGGTTGAGCACTATCTGCAGTTCTAGACCTTCGCTGGAGGACTTGAATTTCTCTACAGATATTGGAATTAGGTGACATTCTTAGTTTACTATACCGGATGGCCTTAGAAAGCACTACTCAATATGGAGAAAGGAGATAGAACAAGAGAAAAAAGTTGTATGGTTGAAAATGCTGTAGTTAAAAATGTGTTTAATTCATAAGGTAGTTCATCTTTTGCACAAAGCCATAACATACACATATATACATAATGCACACTCCATAGGTTACTGTATTTCTTAGTTACAATCACAGAAAGTTTAAAAACAATAACCAGCATAATAACAACAAGCATTCCTAGCACGTGAGCTGCATTCTTAAAATACTGCTTCCACTAAAGAAACCAGACCCCTTGAAGAAATGACTGATTCCAGGTCTGAAAATGGAATTTGTAAGAAAAGCCTGGTACATCTTATGATACTAAACAGTGAGAAAGCTATCAAACAATTACAACAGTTTATACTGAATAGGTCTGAGGAACTAGCCTCGAAGATGGGAAAATTTGAGTCAATAAAGTCAAAAACCACAATGCATTAAAACACATAAAATGAACAAAGTGAATAAACATTGAGAGAATAACAGGAAACCACCTCATTATAAGAAGTGGTAAATAAAGGGAATCGACTGTACTTTATTTGCTAAATGAACTGTACCAATGGGTAACCAAATAGAAGAAAAATCTCTCTTCATAGAAGAACTGAAGCTAATAAATGAAAATATGGTGCTAGATTATTACCATCATCACCAATCCCAACTCCTAATGAATTAATGGGCCCAAGCATTAAGCAATGGTAGCTACTAGCATCAATATATGAGTCATATCCATTTGTCTCCTGATAAAAGAACATCACCATCACCTCTAAAGTTGTCATGCCAAAAAATATATACATCAAAAATAAATGGAACCTGAATGTGGTCAAGCCTACCAATTCACAAGATGGGGGGGGGGGGGTGTCAAAAAAACAGAGCATAACATAACACAGGAATCCAATCAGTTAACTCCAGCTGTGGGAAACCCTGTACCAGACAATACCAGTTCTTTCAAAACTAAAGGGGAAAAGAGAAGTAACGTGGAGAACACTAGACTTTAAAAAAGAAAATCTAAAACAAAACAGAAACCACAGTGCTAATGGCACACACATTACAGAAAAACAAGAAAGTGGTTACCATAAAAAAACATTTATTTAGGAGGAAGCACATGAAAACTGTTACTATGACAGGACATGCAGCAGGCAAAGTCTTATTTCTTAACTGAGATGATGCTTAGGAGAGTGCTGTGTAATTCATTAAATGTATTTTTGCTTGATAAAATTTGCTAAATTTGTGTAATGTTGTATAATTTTAAACATTAAAAAATTACCATTAAAATTAACAATGACCAAGGAGTCAAAGCTGGAAATTTTCACACTCAATAAGCCTACTCCACAAAAAGTAACAAAAAGAAAAGAATTTCGAAGCAAAACCTATAGTTATTATGTTGTACACTATTAGTAACCTTTGCTTATTCTCCTTTCAAATTATTACTTTTGCTTTTTATTTATAGGCAATCCTTATATATTGTGTACTAATGAGCTCTCTGTATGGCAAATACTAGTCCTGAATGATTTGTCTTTACTTTTTTGTGTTTACTTTTATAGCTTTTCGATTTCATATCAACCTTAGAGACACCTCCAAGTAAAAAAAAAAAAATTTTATTATCTCCCAAGTTTTCTTCTGGTTATTTTATGGCTCATTTTTTACTGGTAAAATTTTGATCTGCCTACCTTTGTTTTGGTATAAAACATGAGGTAGCAGTGTGTTTTTTCTTCCTCAGTCACTCACATACATTTAGGTGATTCAGCATACAAGCAACTGAAACCCAACATAACCCAACCCAAGGGAACTGAAAATAATTCACACAAAGCTGGTCACGTGGAGGTCTTAGACTACCGAGATCTTTACAAAATCAAATTTAAAAAATGGAAAAATGGTTTTGTACTCAAAACTAACTGTCTTGGGGTAAATCCTCCCTCACGCCTGGCTCTGCTCCACGTGAATGTTAAGACGTCACTAAAACGTCTGCAGCCCTGACAGAGGCCACTGAGACACAGTACATCCCTTCAAAATGCGCTGACACAACACACCCACCCGGGGGGTCCCACTGGAAAAAATGCGGCAGCCTCCTCCCTTCAACAGCCTCCACCACGGAAGGTGGGCCCCAGGCAGCCACAGGGCTGTGAGCTGCTCAGGGAGCGCTTCTGCTCTGCGGGGGAGCCAGTTCACACCAAAGCAGCAACTTCTCGAAGGACTGGGAGCCGGGCCTGGTGGGCGCGCCTGTAATGTGTGTCTTGGAGGACTGAGGTACACGAAGGAGTGAAAGAAACGCAGCTGGCATATGCACACTGATGCTGGTCAGCTTAGCATGACACAAGAAGAGGTTATACTTGGTGATGATGATTCCTTAATATGTTGTTGGATTCCACTTATTATTTTACTTAGGAACAAAATTGATATTCGTAAAACTGGGCTGTAGATTAAATTGTTTTTATATTTCTGATACCAGTAAGTGCTCACCTCCCCCTAAAAAACACACCTTGGAAGCTTTGCTTTTACCATAAAGCATTAAAACATCATTAAGAGTGACTATTCCTTAAAGGCTTTGAAGACCTCAACTGTGGAAATCCAACAATATCAAGCGTTGGTAAGAAGGCGGAACCACTGGAACTCTCAGACACCGTACACCAAGCCAATCACTTTGAACGAACTGCTTGACATCAGTGCTAACCAGCACAGCAATTCTACTTCTACACAAGTACCTAGGACAAATGAAAACACTGCACCAAGACATACACAAGAATAACAGCAGCTTTACTCACAAACCCGAAACCTGAGGCCATCTGCAGGAAAACGGAGGGAGCTCCCAAATGCTACGTGAGCAGAGAAGCCGGACACAGAAAGACACACTGTATGAGTTTCCATTCACACGAGCATCGACAATAAAGCCAACTGCCAGAGACAGAGGTCAAACAACACATGCCCTTCCAGAAGGCAGTATTCTATGTCTCGTTCTTCATGATACTTAAACCGTACATTCACTATGTAAAGATTAGTCAACTTGTACACTTACAATCATTTTATTAGGCATAATTAACAGTGAATCACACAAATCATAAAAGTTATGACAGTGTTCATTAGGAGGCAGAACACAGGTTTGTCGTGTTGTTTTTTTGTTTGTTCGAGACAGGGTCTCACTGTGTAGCGCACGCTGGCCTCAAACTCACGGCGACCCTGCTGCCTCAGCCTCCCCGGTGCTGGGATTACAGGCGTGTGCCACCACGTCCGTCTCATGCAGGTAATTTAAACAGAAGAATGTAATATAAAAAAGTATTTACTTATAAAAGATGATCGACTGCTAAAAGGGGTAAAAGACAACGCTGAGGAACACGTGACTAGCAAACGTGGAGAGCAGTTACTATCTCCCACGCTGAGGCAGAGGACCCGAGAAAGCCCCACTTCCCTGGCGGGCTGCAGCACAGCCCTCCGGGTGGCAGAGCTCTCTGGAGGGTGGGGGGCTAGAGCTGGTCCACTGGAGCCTGCCCACCACAGTGCCGTGGCAGCGAGAACTTGCCTACTGCTGGGCTAACGAAACTGACGGGAGAGCGAGAGCAGCTGCCGGCACACCTTGAGACAAGAAAACCGAACCAAACAAAAGAAGCAAGACGCTGCGCTGGCAAGAAAAGCCCCTTCCCTGCGCTGTCCAGCGTGAACCCCTTCTTGCCTTCCACTGGCAAAATCAAACATTATTCTAGAACGACAAAAATGCTTACAGGTCTAGTTCAAACATCACCACCAACAAAGACGGGTAAATCTGGAGTTGAGAGACAATACACTGATAACTGCATACATCTGTCAGATTGATAATTTTAATGACTGCATAATCCTTATGCAACAATGATAGAGAACATTTTCATAACATCGTAAAGTTCCCTAAAGCCCTTTTCTGCCAACGCCCATTCCTGTTCTTCCAAACAAAGCCTCAGTCGTGTGCCACTTGCTTTGGAGGACACTGTTCCACCAACTCTCTGTGACATCTGTGTCTACTCCCAAGGTTCCCTGGCAGCATTTCCCATCCCCATGTGACCATCACTGTCCACAAGGCCCCTCTTATTCTCCAAGTAAGGGTTACAGGAAGTTTCCCAACATGCAATCTGTATTTCTTAATCTCCTTATTGCTTTCCAGGCGATTTCAGAAAAGAAAGAGGAATTATTTAAAACCGTAAGTATCTGCCGCAAAAATAACCCAAGTACTTGCCTTAGCTGGTTACTGAGTGTTCTAAAGAACTTAAAATACTCATCTGAATCAAACAATTGCGCCAGTACAATACAGGTGCCTTTTAATAATGAACCCAGTATCTGTGCTGCGGTTTCTATTGAAAGAATACACTGAAGGGTGCAACCCATAACCAAATTAAATCTTTCTGCATAATTTCAGCCACTTGGCTCAAATCTACTATTATAGTAGCCAATGCAACAGAAAGGCTTCAAAGAAAAGAATAAAGTTTATCATCATAATACATTACATAATCTGACCACTTCTTTTCCCTCTGATGCTAAATGAAATGCAGATGCAACTGAAAAACACATCAAAATGCAAATCAATACTGCCCTTTGCTGAAATCACACACTGGTATATCCCGTATTAGCATATTCACCAAAATTTAATTGTAAACAGAGTAATTATGGTACTAAAGTTATTAAATACACAAAGCAAGCTTGGAACTATACATATTCAAATAGAATTTCAGTGGTAGATCAACTTTTATATCTGAAACAATACCCTAATTAATAGTCAGCTCTAATGATAAAATGGTCCTCTATTTTTCAGATAACATTCCAAAAAAAGTTCTGCTATGAATATTAAAATAAACTTTTGTGAATAGATTTTAAAATTTCAATAGCTATATTTATCACAATACGGTACTGTATTTAGACAACTGGCATTTTTTCAAGTCCTGGATTCAAATTTGGAATATTTTTTAATCTTCTGCTGAAAAGAGAAAAAAAGCTTGACTGAATCACAACAACACTTACCAGATTTAATGAGCTCTAGGAATTCACCGCAGCCACTGGGAGGTTACAATGCCATAGACAGCTCATTGTTCACAGGGTAACCACTCAGAAACCTCCCCTAAATAGGCATGCACGTAAGTTCCGTTAGGGGTTACACATTTGTACGCAATTTTCGTTAAAGTTACAAACTTCTCTGATATGTTGTACAGTGTATAGAAACACACTGATTCAAGAGTAATTTAGGACAAGTTGAACTACTCGCCATTCCATTAACAGGGTGACAATATCTTATCTCTACTTTTTGCAGTAGCCTTTTCTTCCACACCCTCCACATACATTTAACAAAATCTTTCTCATACCCAAAGGTCTGTTCCCTAATCAGATATCACCTCTGAAGTATTTTTCGGAACTCCTACTGCATATGAGAAAGTTCCCAAGAAGTTTATAAGCTCCCCAGATGCAAGAACTGTCTTACCTGTAATACACTGCACTTGGGAGGAATTCAATAAATTTCTACAACCAGCTTTATGCTTACTATAAATCACCCAAACGCCATTCCTTTTAAAGTTCTGTCCCACTCCCTATAACAAATATGTTGAACTGTGTTTATTTTCCTCAAAACTATAATTCCCCTTCCTAAGTCTCCACAGATGACCCTAGTTTAGGGAGGAAAAAAAAAAACAAGTTTCAAAAGGAAATTCTCTTATCTTTTCAAAACCAATCTACAAACCACCTGCACGCACTTCAAGACAACTTAGGATCCAATCCTAGCTTCCTTCTCCCCTGTCACCAATATAAAGAAGCTGTCTTCCTAACGAACATTGAGTCCTCCACTCTCACCCTATCCTCTATCCCCTCCAATCTTCTCAAGTCTTACTATTAACTGACCCTCTGTCACATGCTCGAGTGTCTCCCTAGACCGCATCCTCCCCATCAGCTTTCACATACCCTCAAGGTTTTCCTATTCAAAAAAAAAAAAAAAAGTTATTAAATTCCCCTCCACTAGCATTCTTTCTTTTCCCTTTCAGTGTCAAATATTTCAATAACCACCTGTACTTACTAACATCTCTTCTCACTCACTCACTCCTTCTGGACTCTACCCTCATGACTCCACTCCAACAACTCTTTCTAAGATCACCAGTGACCTCCACAGCACAAAAACCCAGCTAATATTTTCAATCGCCTCTCGTTTACAAACTGTTCAGCAGCACTTAACACTGTTGCTTATTCTTTCTTTCTTGAAACATTTTCTTCCTATTACTTTCATAATACAACAATGCCCTGGATTTCATTCTACCACTTAGGTGCCTCACAGTCCTAGATACCAGTAATCTGAAGGTACAACAGTGAATAACAGCTTTTTCTTTCAAGGAGCTTGATATAGCTTTCCAGGGTCGTACCATGTTTAAAAAGCAGATCACCCACATTTCCACAGGTTAAACCAAAATAGACACTTCATGAGAATAAATTATTTTTCGAAAAATACACTGTTGAGTAAAATTAAGATCCTTGGAAATTAGAACAGAGGTATATACTCCAAATAGAACTGACTTGATACGTTCATTTCTTTAAGCTAACATATCTCAAGAAAAGTGTTTCTAATCTCCAACAGACATTTACATGCCTGTGTCCACAGCAGCACTCTTAACAACAGCCAAGAGGTAGCGGCGACTCACATGCCCATCCAAGGATGAACAGATGAACAGAAAATGGACATTTATACACGATGGTGTATCATTTGGCCTTCAAAGGAAGGAGACTGCTGCGGCACCTGCTACATTGATGAACCTTGAGGACAACATGCTAAATGAAGCCAGTCACAAAATGACAAACACGGTAGGATTCCCCTCAAAGGAGGTGTCTAACATACAATTCACAGACACAAAACAGAATAGTAGCTGCTAACAGCTAGACAGAGAAGTGAATGGACAGTTCTTTAATGATGCAGAGTTTCAAATTTGCAAGACGAAAAGTTCTGGAGATCTGCTTCACAATACTGTGAGTACACTTCACATTACTGAACTGTACGCTTACACATGGTTACAATGGCACATAGTTTATCATGATACAAAAAAAGTTTCTAAACACAATATGTAAAATAATTTAAGATGAACAAAATAACCAATGTTCTCAGTGACTATGCAGTCACCTCTAACGTACACACAATTAGAAAAGTATTACAAGTGATATTTTTCAAAGATGCTAATTACTTAATTCTACAAGTTATCGTTTATACAAGTTATAAACACTAACTGTGAATCCAGTGCATTTATAAAAACTAACAATACCATAGTTTATTCATTCATTTACTCTGCAAATACTTATTAATAGTCTCCCATGTGCCAAGTACTAGAAATGTCCCATTTCTGACATATTCGGCAGGAAGACAGACTAAAAACAAACACATCTGACATTTTAGAAAACGTACTTGCAACATCTTCTTTAAAAAAAAAAACTAAAGCAGATGAGAGGGAACAGAAGACAGGGTGTGCAAAGAAGCAGGGGGCAGCTTCTGGAATTATAGAGTACTCATGCTTGACCCCTTGAGGAGGAGTCAGGAGCTGCCATGTGGGTATCGGGAACAGACAACCTAGGCGGCAGGGCACACGGCACCAAGACCCTAGAGAAGCAGCAGGCCCGGCCACCCACGACGAGGAGGCCAGTGTGGCCGGGACGCAGCAAGCAAGGGAGGGCAGGAGGTGAAGCCAGGGGCCAGCACGCAGCAACAGGTACTGCACACACCTGAAGGCCACAGACAGCACTCAGGCCATGGCAAAAGGGTAAACATAACTTCTACAAGGTTTTGGAACATCTATGATACTTGCATTCAATTCATGAATTTTTAATCAAAATAAAAGTCATACTCTGAACACCCAAGTCAAGAAGCATTTTCCCACTGACCTACTTCTTACTGAGGTTTTTGCACTCTTTATATTATTTGCTAAGTTATTTTATTATTTTATTCTCACAATACGTTCCATCTGTAAAAATGAACTCTACAAGCTTGAATCCAAACTTTTAAACACTTCTATAGTGTCTGTCACAAAAAGTCACCTCAAGGTACAAATGGGTTTATGATGGATCAAATTCCACCCCTAAAAAGCAGAGGACAGGTCAAAGCCCTAACCTCCTTTTAATTTAAATGCCAGTAACCAGGTAGCGCTACGTGAGTGACTGGTTTGTAGCTTTCTGACAAACAATATGAACAATTTTACCATGCTATATCGTTTTTTAAAATTTAAAATAAAATGCTGGGTCCCCCAGAATGCCATGCTATTACCATGTATATACTGTCTGCTGTATTAATTGATTTGCTCAACAAATATTTATTGACAACATACTGTGCCAGGAGCTATATTAGAAGACAAAGCAGCAAACAGAGCAGACAAAAAGCCCTGCCCTCATGGAGCTTATATATTCAGAAGAGAGCTAACTTTAAAAACTGAAAAGATGTCATATGCCCAATGTTAGTAACAGAGGTAGGGTGGAGCTAGAATGGGAGGTGGGGGTTAAACATGGTCTGCTAAGCCACACAAAGTGTCGTTTTAGCAAAGGAAACACAGTGAGAGCAGGCAGCCGTGCAGGAGCTCCAGACAAACACCCACAATGCAGCGGGAGCACAGGCAGAGGTGCAAAGGGGAACCCACTCAGCTTATTCTGCAATGAGGACGGAGGCTGTGAAGTGGGGCAGATACTGGATGGGGTCAAATACAACAGACAACAGGGGTAGAGACTGTGTCCCATGCAAGGGTCACTGGGAGGACTAGAGATGGACAGTCTTGAACAGAGAAGTGGCATTCTCTTACTTGCATTTTAAAAACATCACTCAGGTTGATGCGTAAAAAACAGACCGTGGGGCGCAAGGCAGAAACAGCTATCAGTTGTTACAAGAGCATTGCTATTGGAATAAGCAATGACTGCATTCATCTTTATTGAATAATAAGAATGTCAATTTTTGTAAAATAATTCCACTAAATAGAGGGGAACAGAATAACTAGAGTTTTTTTTAACTTTGCACAAGCTGCCCTCCCCCTCAAAAATCAAGTCTACAGTGCCAAGTAGAAACAATTGATATTAGTGACAGATGGTCTAGGAAGCATGCTAATCATCTCCTACTCTAGATTTTCTAAGCTCTCTTTATTGCAATTTAGTTCACCAGGAAATTAAACACTTGAACCCATTTATTCCAAGTGCATTTACAAAGCACCTCAAAAATAAGTCCAAGAACCTGCGAAGGGCTAGAAATACAAAGATGAATAAAATGCAAACTTTGGCCCTAAGATGCTAAACATGACTTCACACAAAAACGCCATTACACAGTTATGATTTAGCATGATTCCATTGGCTTCAAATAAGGATCAATAAAAACTCAGGTGAAGAATGTTCCTGAATCCTCTGACAAAATTATTAGTCAGTGAACAGCTGTAGATATCTACAGAAGCAAATCCTACCAGGCCTGCAAAGTACAAAAAAGTGCTTCTTCCAATGGTGCAAGTTCTTTAAATATCACCAGTTATAAAACTCCTGTTTCCTCTCTGCAGTGAGTGCCAGGAAGTTAAGGAAATTATAAGGTCAGTTACATAAGTACCCATCATCAAAGGCAGTAACCGGCAATCCCGGCTGCACAGGGACTTTGAAACAGTGCGGAGCTGACTCCATGACAGCCCTGGCATGGAAGTATTTTAATGCTCTACAGGGGTCTGTGATGCACGGGCTAGACCACCGGGCTAGAACATCTTTCTTTCTTCATCAAATCACTCATTTTCAAGTGTAACTGCTCCGTTCTCTACAAGTCTATCATACTTTTTAATAGATTTTAATAGAAGTTCCCTCCAGTTCATTTTAGAAGTTGGATAAAAAATATAAATTAGTGAATGAATGATTCAGGAAGAGCCATAAATCAGACTTTTTTCCCAACCCATATCCTTAGGCTAACATGGTTTCATTTGGGCTTCAAACTTATTTGGGACTATGAAGTAATTATATGTTGTGGTATAAATGGCTTCCTGCCAAAGTCAAAGTCTAAGTGTAAGTCAAAGAATATAATCAAACAAGAGATAATCGGACAACAAGAACTCGGTCACCTCTTTTGCTAAATGACAATGGGGACAATGTGAAAACACATCTAAAGACAATCCTCACACAATGGCCTATCTCATCAAGTTATTAATGCATGTGATTAGCGCTGAGATAACATCTGAAAAGCAAACTACAAAATCTTGAGTTTATACAGCCACTTCTTGATAACACACAGGGTCTTTATCCGTTTTCTGTTTTTTTTTTCCCCACAAAACCCACAACTGAGACAGGACAGTAAGAATATTCAGAAGGAATAAAAAGTATACTTATCATCAATACTATTTAACATAAAAACCCAGGGCAAGGAAAACTAAATGACCTGCCTCTGTGTTCCTACTAGGGATCCATTCATATCAATAAAGTATGACAAACATTTACAGCTACATGGTGCCTTTTGTAACATTAACCAAATAAGTATCAAAATGCAACACAACAAACTATGAGAACACAGAAGTGAACCTCTAGAGATAACACAGAAGTGAACCTCTAGAGATAATGATCCCATAAATTCATAGATTTATTCCTAAAAACACTGAGCTAAACTCAAACTGTGATACAATCTTTAACAGCGATTGTCACACCAGTCATGTTTTCACACCTAAGCTGGGAAGCACGAGGTGAAGACTCACGCTTCAAACTCTGAAAAATAAAAGTGGGTATCTTCAGAGAAGGAATAATTTTCCTGGTCACATTTCTTTTTTCACTTGTATTAGAAAAGTAATTAGTATTAGCCTATAAAATTGTTGGTAGAGTAACACATTTAAAACACAGTATCAGATACACTTCATCAATTTCTATTTCTTTAAATGATTTCTAAAAGTTCTAAGACATGCAGCAGCTGTAAAACTAAACTTTAAATAAAAGCACATGGCATGTTAGCATGCTCATTTCCAAACACGAACCCAAGCCACCTCCCTACCACCATATCCCACCAGGAGGGAAGGATTCCACAGAGCCTACACACACTTCTCTCTGACTTTTGATGCAGTGCATAGACCATCCATCTGGGGTCCCCACAGGTCCCCCAGAACCAATAGTGAAGAAGACACTGCAGAAACACTCAGCTATTCCTCTAGAGATTAGAAACTAGAAACTTACTCCTCTACCTAGGCAAGAGAGTCAGAACTGAGAGAGAAGCAACCTAAAAATACCACCTCGAGCCAGGAAACATGCCATCCCCAGCCCTAATCTCAAGGGAAAGAGCGTAAAGAAATTTTTTTTCATATAAAACAAAACACAAACACTTCTCTAAAATTATAAATTTTGAACTATGTAAGATTTTTATGAAACATCCAGTGTATTTTTAAAATTTTTATAGATGTTATTTTTCATTAATTCTCTTATGGAGAATGGACAAAATTAAAAAGCAAATTTTCTTTACCATTAATTCTCTAGGTTTTCACTACCGTATCTACCAATATACCACCCAGGACCCACTAACCACAGTTTCCCAATATATTTTTGGAGCAGAAGTCTAGAGAATATTCCCAAACACTGAGAAAATTAGGATAACCAAATAATGAAAATGTATCAGCAGCATAGTACAATCACTGAAAAATTCATAAAACAAAGAACTTTTCAGAATCTCAGAACAACCAAAGCTAATCAATACAAAAAACATTAAAGTCATAAAGAAATTGATAAACTGACAAAAATGCACAACCTTCACAAATGAAAAAAGAAAAGCACCGTGAACAAATTCAAAAATAAATGAAAAATATCTACAAAACATTATTACAAAAGGCTAATTTTCTTATTAAAGAACCGTTAAATTATAAAAAGAAAGGATAAAAGCCTAACCAAAAGAATGTCAAGCTAACACTGAGAGGCAAATGCACCTGGGTATTTATCGCAGCACTGCATGCAGTAACACGAGACCAGGAACATGGCTAACACGGGGGAGTGAACGATGGACACCACAGAAAAGATACAGTAGTAGGCAACTTTCTAAACGAGGTAGATTCAAATACAGCAGCATAGAAGAGTCTCCAAAATACATTAAGTGAAAAATGCAAGAAAGAACCAAGTTTTTGAACATTTCTACTCATAAAATATAGGAATCGAGGGTTGGGGATTTAGCTCAGTAGCACAGCACCTGTCTGGCAAACATGAGGTCCTGAGTTCAATTCCGATACCCCACCAAAAAATAAATTTTTAAAAAAAGGCATCTATTATATAGACACTGCAAATACTTGGCTATGTATGACTGGCATCCCCAAGAGTTGGACGGCCAGGCATCTCTACATGTGTATGAAGCATATTACATATTATTAAGAAGTTACATAATTAATTAGTAAAGAATGCAGTAAGGTTGGGGTCGTATTTTTCACTTTACCCTTTTATACTGCTTAAAATTATTATTATGTGCATGTATTAATTTTTCAATTAAACTTTAATTCTTCAATAAAAAGAACTTTACTAAATAAAATGTAAAGCAACACTTTCCAATGTTGTTAGTGCAGAATTTGTCAGTGCTTCTGCAACACCAGGAGCAGCACAAATCAAGCCTCACCCGCATCATCAACTAATGAACACTACCATCAACTACGCAGAAAGACAACTCTCAGTACCTTCAAGTCAGACAGGACAGGTCTTTCATTCTGAAGGCCAGATTAGTCTTTAAAGAATACAGTCTCAAGTCTTGAAAGAATGACATCTCTGAAAGACTAGTAACTGAAAATGAACATTGACATTAAGTTCTTACATTAATATGATCATTTAATTTGGCTCAATTGATCCTGAGTAAAAGTATGAATGACTGAATCTATACCAGGAAGAATCAATTAACTATTAATTATAACACATGGCTCTTACATACACAAGACCTGATACACCGCATAACTAATATTGTCACTATTCAGCGTCTGTGTAGCAGGCTCTGTGTTGGGTAAACGCATTATCTCTAATTTTTACAATAACCACAAACCATTAAGTGTTACTATACAAACTGTACACATAAAGACACTATGCATAAGGGAAATTAAATAATTCATCCAAGGCCTCACCACCAGGAAGTAGCAAGGTCAAGATTCAAAATACATACATAGAAAGTGCAATTTTCGCAAAAAGGCCTGTTGCTAATTAAAAGAGAATACATACTGCAGAGTAAATCATTTGCAAAACAGCAAATCATGAAAATATTCTAAATTTCACTATGGTTATGGTTGGAGTCCTGTGGATACACTAACAACTACTAAGCTCTATATAACCTTTAATGAGTAAATTGTATGATACCAATTATAGTTCAACAAATTTCTTTTAAAAATTATTAAGAAAGACATGGTATCAAGGATAACAAAGGAAGGGACACCAGCTACACTGGATTACATCATTTTGTGGAGAGTAATCTAGAGGTTATGAAAGAAGCATAGAAAACACCCCAGGGCAGGTCATTAAGAACAGAAAGGTCATCTAGGGTGGTTCCTGACTTACCCACAAGCATGACAACACGCAAACCTCCTACAACCACTTAGAAGGGATGCCACTGTCCAGAAGCAGTTACGCACGGTGGGAGGGAGAATGTGTCAAGACCAGAGCTCACTGATCATCAATGACTTCTGTTGACTCACAAATTCTACAGTGTCTATAGTTGATAAAAGTTCAAGTCAGAAACTAAAGGAAGTAACGATTACAATAAATGTAGTGCAGATGACTTTCAAAAACAGAACTAATATTTTTAACCACAACTCATTAAAATGAAAGATACGCTCCTGACAAGGGACAGAATATGTACATCAACAATACCAAAAGAATGCATTTGAGCAGAGACTTGCCATCACACACAAGATGGCTCTCATCAGCCACTCTAGATCCCACGTTCGTAACAGGGTAACATAAACCTGGGAGAAGTCATCAACACATTGAAGAACAGAACTCAGATATACAAGATTCTAGAAGCCTCAGTAAAACTGTAAACAGTGGAATGACCTGGCAAACCACAGCCAGAAGGAAAACCAAAAAAAGATTTCATTCAGTTCTTCAATCTACAGATGAAGCTGAGGCCATGGGCATTTAATAACATGCTTAAGTTCTGAAAGCTCCTCAAAAGTAATTTAAGGCTCAGAATACGAAAGTCCTGACTCCCAGGCTGTGACCACCCGACCCAGTGGTACCTGCTACTACTTGCACGGGTAAGTGTATGGTGGAAAATGTGAATTCCTATACTTGGACCTACTTGTGAGAGGCAAACTAAGCGTTTCTGAAGATGATTAAGAATATCTTCATGATGATGAGGCATCAAAAACTTCTTAAACAGAACAAAAAAAGCACTCACCAACAAAAAAGACTGATAATGATGTGCTGACAAATACATCATTACACAGGAATTGATCTAAATTTAGAATTTCAATTCCTCAAAAACACATTGTAAGAACAAAATGGCATGCCACATGAAAGAGATCTTTACAACTCATATATTCAGCAAGTCATATCCAGAATATATAAAAACTCTACATTTCTGTAAGAAAAAGGACAACCCAACTTGTTAAAAATGGACAGACCTGAACATTTTCCAACAGAAGCTATCTAATAACAAGTATATGAAACAAGGTACTCAATAGTCATCAGAAAATGCCAATGAAATCTATACAACCAATAAAATGGTTTTTAAAAAGTATTTAGCTGACAGTATCAATCTGAAGAGCAACTGGGACTCTTAAGATGTTGGCAGAAATATACTGGTACAACCACTTTGGAAAACTGCTAGCAGCCTCTACTAGTATCCATTAAAGCTAAAGATAGGTATACACTACGGTCAGCCGTTCTACTCCCAACTGTTATTAGAGTATGTATACCAAAAGATATGAACAAGAATGATTATAGTACCATTATTTATAATTAGCCCAAAGAATAAACAACTTCAATAACATCTACAATAGAAGGCATAATTTTTGGCATCCAATTTGTTGTGGTTTTAAAAACAGTCACAAATTCTTTAACACATCATCCATAAAGACAAGAGAGTTACGTGCCCTTCCCTTGAATCCAGGTAGGCTTGTGTCAACCTCAGACCTGGGACTTTCTAAGTCAAATCCCTCTCAGGAGATTCCTCCAGGAACTCAGTTGCCATGCTGTGAAGTCACGGTCTCGGTCTCGGTCTCGGGACCCCAGCTGGAGGCTGCTTGAGGCAACAGTCCTCCATGATGCCAGTCAAGGTAACGGACAGGAGAGTGAAGGAGCCTCTATCATTTCACGGCCAACCACCGTAGGACAGTGACAAAATCCCCAACTCAAAGATTTCATGAGCATGATAAAATGCTCGTTGTTCTACATCACTAAATCTGCAGTAGTGTATTATGCAGTAATCAATATCCAAAACTAATGTGTTTTGCTGTAATAGATAATGCAAAGTACGGAGTTAAAAAATTATTATTTTTACATTTTAACAGATTTCATGCAACAACATGGGTAAATCTCAGACACAGAGCTGAAAAAAAAACATCTGACACAACAGTAGGATAAGGGGGTGTATCGTTCTATTTGCATAAGAGTTCAAAACCAGGCAAAGCTAATCTGTAGTTAAAGAAGTCAGAGCAGCAGTTACTTTGAGTGGAAGTTATTACTGGAAAATGAACAACAGAGATTTCTGGAGAACTAGAATAATGAACGTCTTGAGCTGGGTGGTGGTTATTATAGTTTTTCACTTTTTTTTTTCCTGTCTTTTTGAGATAGGGGCTCGCTATGTGGTTCAGGCTGGCCTTGGGTTCACTTTGTAGCCCAGGATGGTCTCAAACTTGCAACCATCCTCCTGCCTCAGCCTCCCGAGTGCTGGGATTACAGAAGTGCACCACCACACCCAGCATCATTTCACTTTATTTTTTAAAAAATCATTGCACTAGATAAAATCTGTGCATTTTTATTACATTTTAAATTTTTTTCCTATATTAGTAAAATCTGGTACTCACTTAGATGCAAAGAACAAGAAATAAAACACAACTCCAAGTTTTCAGATATCATTCACAGGTATTGCATTAATTCAATGAACTATGGCGTAAATAAAAGCAAAGAGCAGCAACCAAGTCCTATTCATTTTGTACTTAAGTATCAACCACAGTAGTGCTAGCACAGTCATTCAAATTTCCAACATGCCCCTCTCGTTTTCATCCTACCTCTAGGGTCACCTGATTCTTAGCTCCTTCCCGCCCAGCTGCCTCTTAACGTGAGGACTCCAAGGCTTCCATTCTCAATCCTCTTTTCACGCACACACGCACACACATATAATTTTATCTCCTGTACTTCTAATCTCAGTGAACATAATTATCACACACCTGTTCCTTTAAGCTAGAACCTTTCAATTTAACCAAGAATTAGGAATCCAAAATATCTTAAAAAGTAGAAGTTAGCTAAATCAAACAAACAAAAAAAAACTTAACAGGATTAACATAAGCTTTCACAGTTACAGCCCAAACTAATGCAGACCGAAAGGATGAAGAGATCGCTTAGACAGATAAAGGATTCAGCTCTAGGCTCACCGTGCAGTGCTATCATGAAAAGAACGTAGCTGAGCTGGGGATGCAGCTAAATGACAGAACATCTCCCTAGCATGTGTAAGGTCCTGGCTTTGATCCCCAGAACTACTAAAAAACAAATAAATAAATAAAGCTCATATTAATAAAAAACACAGTACACAGAAAAAAGAAGGTAATATTCTGCCCTATACAAACAGAAGACACTAACTACATCTAGAACAAGAGATGAAATTCTAGGTTTTTACTTATCAAGTCTTGCATGGAGTAATTCATTCAATTCTAAGCACTACAGCTTAAAAATGGACTTTTAAAAAAAAACAAAAGCCGCCAATTTGATGCACTAATGTGAAATCCTGCCATGCAAGGACCAGCTAATGAACTGGAGATGTTTCAATTCGAAAGGACTGAGAATACTTGATGACGGTTTTTACGTATTTTAAAGGATATTATATGGGAGCACTCACCTTCTTCTATGTCTCCAAAAGACAGAGCAAGATAAAAGCAATAAGAAAATAGATTTCTACTCATAAGAACTTTCTAACAGTCGAAACTTTTTAATAAAAATAGTACAGTAGTCTCCAGAGCAGGTTCTCAGCTGGGGATAATTTTGTCTCCCCAGCTACTAACCATCCAACAGTGCAGAGAGCAATTCCCAATGACAGAAAAATGACCCGGCTAAAACATCAACAGTTCCAGGGCTGAGAAACCGCCTGGATATAGTGAGTTCTCTGTCATTGGATAACAGTGTCTGCACAATCTTAAAAAAAATAAATGACTTTCAAAGATAGACAGCGATGAATTCAAAAAAGTATTGTTTTACATAACTCTCCATGAAAAGACTACCTGAACAGGCACACTGAAGTAACAATGATGACAAACATTTATTGAACTTTTACTGGTTGCCAGACATTAAGTGATACATATACATATTTCGGTTAATTTTCACAACAACCCTGTAAAATAGGCATTATTTTATTTTGATGTGATGTTAAACTAGGCTGCACTAAAGTTATCTACCTGACTCTAGTGTGTATGCACTTGTATACATATATTATATATATAGAGAGAGATATATATATTACACCCATATGTATCACTGCAAAAAACATAAACATTAATGACGTTCAAAGATTTCATACTCTAGAAACAAATAA